>JBBPBR010002076.1:0-14038 GCA_037974775.1 Cicer pinnatifidum | reverse complement strand
AAAACCATAATTGGACAAGAATAAGCCTAGGGAGGACGAAAATGACCTAATTGATCATCCAATGACACAAACACACCTATTGGATGCACAAGATTGGTTAAAAACCCTAATTGAACAAGAATATGCCTAAGGAGGACGAAAATGACCTAAATGTTAATCCAATAACACAAATGAACTTATTGGATGCACAAGATTGGTTAAAAACCCTAATTGGACAAGAATAAGCCTAGGGAGGACGCAAATGACCTAATTGATCATCCAATGACACAAACACACCTATTGAATGCACAAGATTGGTTAAAAACCCTAATTGGACAAGAATAAGCCTAGGGAGGAAGAAAATAACCTAATTGATCATCCAATGACACAAACACACCTATTGGATGCACAAGATTGGTTAAAAACCCTAATTGGACAAGAATAAGCCTAGGGAGGACGAAAATGACCTAATTGATCATCCAATGACACAAACAAACCTATTGGATGCACAAGATTCGTTAAAAACCCAAATTGAACAAGAATAAGCCTAGGGAGGACGAAAATGACCTAATTGATCATCCAATGACACAAACACACCTATTGGATGCACAAGATTGGTTAAAAACCCTAATTGGATAAGAATATGACTAGGGAGGACGGAAATGACCTAAATGTTAATCCAATGACACAAATGAACCTATCGGATGCACAAGATTGGTTAAAAACCCTAATTGGTTGAGAATAAGCTTCTGGAGGACGAAAATGACCTAATTGATCATCCAATGACATTAACACACCTATTGGATGCACAAGAATGGTTAAAAACCCTAATTGGACAAGAATAAGAATAGGGGGGACGAAAATGACCTAATTGATCATTCAATGACACAAACACACCTATTGGATGCACAAGATTGGTTAAAAACCCTAATTGGATAAGAATATGACTAGGGAGGACGGAAATGACCTAAATGTTAATCCAATGACACAAATGAACCTATTGGATGCACAAGATTGGTTAAAAACCCTAATTGGTCGAGAATAAGCTTCGGGAGGACGAAAATGACCTAATTGATCATCTAATGACACAAACAAACCTATTTGATGCACAACATGGGTTAAAAACCCTAATTGGACAAGAATAAGCCTAGGGATGACGAAAATGACCTAATTGATCATCCAATGACACAAACACACCTATTGGATGAACAAGATTGGTTAAAAACCCTAATTGAACAAGAATAAGCCTATGGAGGACGAAAATGACCTAATTTATCATCCAATGACACAAACACACCTATTGGATGCACAAGATTGGTTAAAAACCCTAATTGGATAAGAATATGACTAGGGAGGACGAAAATGACCTAAATGTTAATCCAATGACACAAATGAACCTATTGGATGCAGAAGATTGGTTCAAAACCCTAATTGGTCGAGAAGAAGCTTCGGGAGGACGTAAATGACCTAATTGATCATCCAAAGACACAAACACGCCTATTTGATGCACAAGATGTGTTAAAAACCCTAATTGGACAAGAATAAGCCTAGGGAGGACGAAAATGACCTAATTGATCATCCAATGACACAAACAAACCTATTGGATGCACAAGATTGGTTAAAAACCCTAATTGAACAAGAATAAGCCTAGGGAGGACGAAAATGACCTAATTTATCATCCAATGACACAAACACACCTATTGGATGCACAAGATTGGTTAAAAACCCTAATTGAACAAGAATAAGCCTAGGGAGGACGAAAATGACCTAATTGATCATCCAATGACACAAACACACCTATTGGATGCACAAGATTGGTTAAAAACCCTAATTGGGCAAGAATATGCCTAGGGAGGACAAAAATGACCTAAATATTAATTCAATGATACAAACAAACTTATCGGATGCAGAAGATTGGTTAAAGACCCTAATTGGACAAGAATAAGCCTAGGGAGGACGAAAATGACCTAATTGATCATCCAATGACACAAACACACCTATTGGATGCACAAGATTGGTTAAAAACCCTAATTGGACAAGAATATGCCTAGGGAGGACGAAAATGACCTAATTGATCATCCAATGACACAAACACACCTATTGGATGCACAAGATTGGTTAAAAACCCTAATTGGACAAGAATATGCATAGGGAAGACGAATATGACCTAAATGTTAATCCAATAACACAAATGAACTTATTGGATGCACAAGATTGGTTAAAAACCCTAATTGGACAAGAATAAGCCTAGGGAGAACGAAAATGACCTAAATGTTAATCCAATGACACAACTCAACTTATTGGATGCACAAGATTGGTTAAAAACCCTAATTGGACAAGAATAAGCCTAGGGAGGACGAAAATAACCTAATTGATCATCCAATGACACAAACACACCTATTGGATGCACAAGATTGGTTAAAAACCCTAATTGGACAAGAATATGCCTAGGGAGGACGAAAATGACCTAAACGCTAACTAATCCAATGACACAACTCAACTTATTGGATGCACAAGATTGGTTAAAAACCCTAATTGGGCAAGAATAAGCCTAGGGAGGACGAAAATGACCTAATTGATCATCCAATGACACAAACACACCTATTGGATGCACAAGATTGGTTAAAAACCCTAATTGGACAAGAATAAGCCTAGGGAGGACGAAAATAACCTAATTGATCATCCAATGACACAAACACACCTATTGGATGCACAAGATTGGTTAAAAACCCTAATTGGACAAGAATATGCCTATAGAGGATGAAAATGACCTAAATGTTAATCCAATGACACAACTCAACTTATTGGATGCACAAGATTGGTTAAAAACCCTAATTGGACAAGAATAAGCCTAGGGAGGACGAAAATAACCTAATTGATCATCCAATGACACAAACACACCTATTGGATGCACAAGATTGGTTAAAAACCCTAATTGAACAAGAATATGCCTAGGGAGGACGAAAATGACCTAGATGTTAATCCAATGACACAAATGAACTTATTGGATGCACAAGATTGGTTAAAAATCCTAATTGGACAAGAATAAGCCTAGGGAGGACGAAAATGACCTAAATGCTAATCCAATGACACAACTCAACTTATTGGATGCACAAGATTGGTTAAAAACCCTAATTGGACAAGAATATGCCTAGGGAGGACAAAATGACCTAAATGTTAATCCAATGACACAACTCAACTTATTGGATGCACAAGATTGGTTAAAAACCCTAATTGGACAAGAATAAGCCTAGGGAGGACGAAAATAACCTAATTGATCATCCAATGACACAAACACACCTATTGGATGCACAAGATTGGTTAAAAACCCTAATTGGACAAGAAAATTCCTAGGGAGGACAAAAATGACCTAAATGTTAATCAGATGACACAAATGAAGTTATTCGATGCACAAGATTGGCTAAAAACCCTAATTGGACAAGAATAAGCCTAGGGAGGACGAAAATGACCTAAATGCTAATCCAATGACACAACTCAACTTATTGGATGCACAAGATTGGTTAAAAACCCTAATTGGGCAAGAATAAGCCTAGGGAGGACGAAAATGACCTAATTGATCATCCAATGACACAAACACACCTATTGGATGCACAAGATTGGTTAAAAACCCTAATTGGACAAGAATAAGCCTAGGGAGGACGAAAATGACCTAATCGATCTTCCAATGACACAAACACACCTATTGGATGCACAAGATTGGTTAAAAACCCTAATTGGACAAGAATATGCCTAGTGAGGACGAAAATGACATAAATGTTAATCCAATGACACAAATGAACTTATGGGATGCACAAGATTGGTTAAAAATCCTAATTGGACAAGAATAAGCCTAGGGAGGACGAAAATGACCTAAATGCTAATCCAATGACACAACTCAACTTATTGGATGCACAAGATTGGTTAAAAACCCTAATTGGGCAAGAATAAGCCAAGGGAGGACGAAAATGACCTAATTGATCATCCAATGACATAAACACACCTATTGGATGCACAAGATTGGTTAAAAACCGTAATTGGACAAGAATAAGCCTAGGGAGGACGAAAATGACCTAATTGATCATCCAATGACACAAACACACCTATTGGATGCACAAGATTGGTTAAAAACTATAATTGGACAAGAATAAGCCTAGGGAGGACGAAAATGACCTAGTTGATCATCCAATGTCACAAACACACCTATTGGATGCACAAGATTGGTTAAAAACCCTAATTGGATAAGAATATGACTAGGGAGGACGAAAATGACCTAAATGTTAATCCAATGACACAAATGAACCTATTGGATACACAAGATTGGTTAAAAACCCTAATTGGTCCAGAATAAGCTTGGGGAGGACGAAAATGGCCTAATTGATCATACAATGACACAAACACACCTATTGGATGCACAAGATTGGTTAAAAACCCTAATTGGACAAGAATAAGCCTAGGGAGGACGAAAATGACCTAATTGATCATCCAATGACACAAACACACCTATTGGATGCACAAGATTGATTTAAAACCATAATTGGATAAGAATATGACTAGGGAGGACGAAAATGACCTAAATGTTAATCCAATGACACAAATGAACCTATTGGATGAACAAGATTGGTTAAAAACCCTAATTGGTCGAGAATAAGCTTCGAGAGGACGAAAATGACCTAATTGATCATCCAATGACACAAACACACCTATTGGATGCTCAAGATTGGTTAAAAACCCTAATTGGACAAGAATATGACTAGGGAGGACGAAAATGACCTTATTGATCATCCAATGACACAAACAAACCTATTGGATGTACAAGATTGGATAAAAACCCTAACTGGACAAGAATAAGCCTAGGGAGGACGAAAATGACCTAATTGATCATCCAATGACACAAACAAACCTATTGGATGCACAAGATTGGTTAAAAACCCTAATTGAACAAGAATAAGCCTAGTGAGGACGAAAATGACCTAATAGATCATCCAATGACACAAACACACCTATTTGATGCACAACATGGGTTAAAAACCCTAATTGGACAAGAATAAGCCTAGGGATGACGAAAATGACCTAATTGATCATCCAATGACACAAACAAACCTATTGGATGCACAAGATTGGTTAAAAACCCAAATTGAACAAGAATAAGCCTAGGGAGGACGAAAATGACCTAATTGATCATCCAATGACACAAACACACCTATTGGATGCACAAGATTGGTTAAAAACCCTAATTGGATAAGAATATGACTAGGGAGGACGGAAATGACCTAAATGTTAATCCAATGACACAAATGAACCTATCGGATGCACAAGATTGGTTAAAAACCCTAATTGGTTGAGAATAAGCTTCTGGAGGACGAAAATGACCTAATGGATCATCCAATGACATTAACACACCTATTGGATGCACAAGAATGGTTAAAAACCCTAATTGGACAAGAATAAGCATAGGGGGGACGAAAATGACCTAATTGATCATTCAATGACACAAACACACCTATTGGATGCACAAGATTGGTTAAAAACCCTAATTGGATAAGAATATGACTAGGGAGGACGGAAATGACCTAAATGTTAATCCAATGACACAAATGAACCTATTGGATGCACAAGATTGGTTAAAAACCCTAATTGGTCGAGAATAAGCTTCGGGAGGACGAAAATGACCTAATTGATCATCTAATGACACAAACACACCTATTTGATGCACAACATGGGTTAAAAACCCTAATTGGACAAGAATAAGCCTAGGGATGACGAAAATGACCTAATTGATCATCCAATGACACAAACACACCTATTGGATGAACAAGATTGGTTAACAACCCTAATTGAACAAGAATAAGCCTAGGGAGGACGAAAATGACCTAATTTATCATCCAATGACACAAATACACCTATTGGATGCACAAGATTGGTTAAAAACCCTAATTGGATAAGAATATGACTAGGGAGGACGAAAATGACCTAAATGTTAATCCAATGACACAAATGAACCTATTGGATGCACAAGATTGGTTAAAAACCCTAATTGATTGAGAATAAGCTTCGGGAGGACGAAAATGACCTAATTGATCATCCAATGACACAAACACACCTATTTGATGCACAAGATGGGTTAAAAACCCTAATTGGACAAGAATAAGCCTAGGGAAGGCGAAAATGACCTAATTGATCATCCAATGACACAAACACACCTATTGGATGAACAAGATTGGTTAAAAACCCTAATTGAACAAGAATAAGCCTAGGGAGGACGAAAATGACCTAATTTATCATCCAATGACACAAACACACCTATTGGATGCACAAGATTGGTTAAAAACCATAATTGCACAAGAATAAGCCTAGGGAGGACGAAAATGACCTAATTGATCATCCAATGACACAAACACACCTATTGGATGCACAAGATTGCCTAAAAACCCTAATTGGACAAGAATACGCCTAAGGAGGACGAAAATGACCTAAATGTTAATCCAATGACACAAATGAACTTATTCGATGCAAAAGATTGGTTAAAAACCCTAATTGGACAACAATAAGCCTAGGGAGGACGAAAATGACCTAATTGATCATCCAATGACACAAACAATCCTATTGGATGCACAAGATTGGTTAAAAACCCTAATTGAACAAGAATAAGCCTAGGGAGGACGAAAATGACCTAATTGATCATCCAATGACACAAACACACCTATTGGATGCACAAGATTGGTTAAAAAGCATAATTGAACAAGAATAAGCCTAGGGAGGATGAAAATTACCTAATTGATCATCCAATGACACAAACACACCTATTGGATGCAGAAGATTGGTTAAAAACCCTAATTGGATAAGAATATGACTAGGGAGGACGAAAATGACCTAAATGTTAATCCAATGACACAAATGAACCTATTGGATGCACAAGATTGGTTAAAAACCCTAATTGGTCGAGAATAAGCTTCGGGAGGACGAAAATGACCTAATTGATCATCCAATGACACAAACACAACTATTGGATGCAAAGGATTTGTTAAAAACCCTAATTGGATAAGAATATGACTAGGGAGGACGAAAATGACCTAAATGTTAATCCAATGACACAAATGAACCTATTGGAAGCACAAGATTGGTTAAAAACCCTAATTGGTCGAGAATAAGCTTCGGGAGGACGAAAATGACCTAATTGATCATCCAACGACACAAACAAACCTATTGGATGCACAAGATTTGTTAAAAACCCTAATTGAACAACAAAAAGCCTAGGGAGGACTAAAATGACCTAATTGATCATCCAATGACACAAACAAACCTATTGGATGCACAAGATTGGTTAAAAACCCTAATTGAACAAGAATAAGCCTAGGGAGGACGAAAATGACCTAATTGATCATCCAATGACACAAACACACCTATTGGATGCACAAGATTGATTAAAAATCCTAATTGGATAAGAATATGACTAGGGATGACGACAATGACCTAAATGTTAATCCAATGACACAAATGAACCTATTGGATGCACAAGATTGGTTAAAAACCCTAATTGGTCGAGAATAAGCTTCGGGAGGACGAAAATGACCTAATTGATCATCCAATGACACAAACACACCTATTGGATGGACAAGATTGGTTAAAAACCCTAATTGGATAAGAATATGACTTGGGAGGACGAAAATGACCTTAATGTTAATCCAATGACACAAATGAACCTATTGGATGCACAAGATTGGTTAAAAACCCTAATTGGTTGAGAATAAGCTTCGGGAGGATGAAAATGACCTAATTGATCATCCAATGACACAAACACACCTACTAAATGCACAAGATTGGTTAAAAACCCTAATTGGAGAAGAATAAGCCTAGGGAGGACGAAAATGACCTAACTGATCATCCAATGACACAAACACACCTATTGGATGCTCAAGATTGGTTAAAAACCCTAATTGGACAAGAATATGCCTAGGGAGGACGAAAATGACCTAAATGTTAATCCAATGACACAAATGAACTTATTTGATGCACAAGATTGGTTAAAAACCTTAATTGGACAAGAATAAGCCTAGGGAGGAAGAAAATGACCTAATTGATCATCCAATGACACAAACACACCTATTGGATGCACAAGATTGGTTAAAAACCCTAATTGGACAAGAATAAGCCTAGGGAAGACGAAAATGACCTAATTGATCATCCAATGACACAAACACACCTATTGGATGCACAAATTGGTTAAAAACCCTAATTGAACATGAATAAGCCTAGGGAGGACGAAAATGACCTAATTTATCATCCAATGACACAAACACACCTATTGGATGCAGAAGATTGGTTAAAAACCCTAATTGGATAAGAATATGACTAGGGAGGACGAAAATGACCTAAATGTTAATCCAATGACACAATTGAACCTATTGGATGCAGAAGATTGGTTAAAAACCCTAATTGGTCGAGAAGAAGCTTGGGGAGGACGAAAATGACCTAATTGATCAACCAAAGACACAAACACACGTATTTGATGCACAAGATGTGTTAAAAACCCTAATTGGAGAAGAATAAGCCTAGGGAGGACGAAAATGATCTAATTGATCATCCAATGACACAAACAAACCTATTGGATGCACAAGATTGGTTAAAAACCCTAATTGAACAAGAATAAGCCTAGGGAGGACGAAAATGACCTAATTGATCATCCAATGACACAAACACACCTATTGGATGCACAAGATTGGTTAAAAAGCATAATTGAACAAGAATAAGCCTAGGGAGGACGAAAATTACCTAATTGATCATCCAATGACACAAACACACCTATTGGATGCAGAAGATTGGTTAAAAACCCTAATTGGATAAGAATATGACTAGGGAGGACGAAAATGACCTAAATGTTAATCCAATGACACAAATGAACCTATTGGATGCACAAGATTGGTTAAAAACCCTAATTGGTCGAGAATAAGCTTCGGGAGGAAGAAAATGACCTAATTGATCATCCAATGAAACAAACACACCTATTTGATGCACAAGATGGGTTAAAAACCCTAATTGGACAAGAATAAGCCTAGGGAAGACGAAAATGACATAATTGATCATTTAATGACACGAACACACCTATTGGATGAACAAGATTGGTTAAAAACCCTAATTGAACAAGAATAAGCTTAGGGAGGACGAAAATGACCTAATTCATCATCCAATGACACAAACACACCTATTGGATGCACAAGATTGGTTAAAAACCCTAATTGAACAAGAATAAGCCTAGGGAGGACGAAAATGACCTAATTTATCATCCAATGACACAAACAAACCTATTGGATGCACAAGATTGGTTAAAAACCCTAATTGGACAAGAATAAGCCTAGGGAGGACGAAAATGACCTAATTGATCATCCAATGACATAAACTCACCTATTGGATGCACAAGATTGGTTAAAAACCCTAATTGGACAAGAATATGCCTAAGGAGGACGAAAATGACCTAAATGTTAATCCAATGACACAAATGAACTTATTGGATGCACAAGATTGGTTAAAAACCCTAATTGGACAAGCATAAGCCTAAGGAGGACGAAAATGACCTAATTGATCATCCAATGACACAGACACACCTATTGGATGCACAAGATTGGTTAAAAACCCTAATTGGACAAGAATAAGCCTAGGGAGGACGAAAATGACCTAATTGATCATCCAATGACACAAACACACCTATTGGATGCACAAGATTGGTTAAAAACCCTAATTCGACAAGAATATGCCAAGGGAGGACGAAAATGACCTAAATATTAATTCAATGACACAAACAAACTTATCGGATCCACAAGATTAGTTAAAAACCCTAATTGGACAAGAATAAGCCTAGGGAGGACGAAAATGACCTAATTGATCATCCAATGACACAAACACACCTATTGGATGCACAAGATTGGTTAAAAACCCTAATTGGACAAGAATATGCCTAGGGAGGACGAAAATGACCTAAATATTAATTCAATGACACAAACAAAGTTATTGGATGAACAAGATTGGTTAAAAACCCTAATGGGACAAGAATAAGCCTAGGGAGGACGAAAACGACCTAATTGATCATCCAATGACACAAACACACCTATTGGATGCACAAGATTGGTTAAAAACCCTAATTGGACAAGAATATGCCTAGGGAGGACGAAAATGACCTAAATATTAATTCAATGACACAAACAAACTTATCGGATGCATAAGATTGGTTAAAAACTCTAATTAGACAAGAATAAGCCTAGGGAGGACGAAAATGACCTAATTGATCATCCAATGACACAAATGAACTTATTGGATGCACAAGATTAGTTAAAAACCCTAATTGGACAAGAATAAGCCTTGGGAGGACGAAAATAACCTAATTGATCATCCAATGACACAAACACACCTATTGGATGCACAAGATTGGTTAAAAACCCTAATTGGACAAGAATATGCCTAGGGAGGACGAAAATGACCTAATTGATCATCCAATGACACAAATGAACTTATTGGATGCACAAGATTAGTTAAAAACCCTAATTGGACAAGAATAAGCCTAGGGAGGACGAAAATAACCTAATTGATCATCCAATGACACAAACACACCTATTGGATGCACAAGATTGGTCTAAAACTCTAATTGGACAAGAATATGCCTAGGGAGGACGAAAATGACCTAAATGTTAATCAAATGACAAAAATGAACGTATTGGATGCACAAGATTGGTTAAAAACCCTAATTGGACAAGAATAAGCCTAGGGAGGACGAAAGTGACCTAATTGATCATCCAATGACACAAACACACCTATTGGATGCACAAGATTGGTTAAAAACCCTAATTGGACAAGAATATGCCTAGGGAGGACGAAAATGACCTAATTGATCATCCAATGACACAAATGAACTTATTGGATGCACAAGATTAGTTAAAAACCCTAATTGGACAAGAATAAGCTTAGGGAGGACGAAAATAATCTAATTGATCATCCAATGACACAAACACACCTATTGGATGCACAAGATTGGTTAAAAACCCTAATTGGACAAGAATATGCCTAGGGAGGACGAAAATGACCTAATTGATCATCCAATGACACAAATGAACTTATTGGATGCACAAGATTAGTTAAAAACACTAATTGGACAAGAATATGCCTAGGGAGGACGAAAATAACCTAATTGATCATCCAATGACACAAACACACCTATTGGATGCACAAGATTGGTTAAAAACCCTAATTGGACAAGAATATGCCTAGGGAGGACGAAAAAGACCTAATTGATCATCCAATGACACAAACACACCTATTGGATGCACAAGATTGGTTAAAAACCCTAATTGGACAAGATAAAGCCTAGGGAGGACGAAAATGACCTAATTGATCATCCAATGACACAAACACACCTATTGGATGCACAAGATTGGTTAAAAACCCTAATTGGACAAGAATATGCCTAGGGAGGACGAAAATGACCTAATTGATCATCCAATGACACAAATGAACTTATTGGATGTACAAGATTAGTTAAAAACCCTAATTGGACAAGAATATGTCTAGGGAGGACGAAAATAACCTAATTGATCATCCAATGACACAAACACACCTATTGGATGCACAAGATTGGTAAAAAACCCAAATTGGACAAGAATATGCCTAGGGAAAACGTAAATGACCTAAATATTAATTCAATGACACAAACAAACTTATCGGATGCACAAGATTGGTTAAAAACTCTAATTGGACAAGAATAAGCCTAGGGAGGACGAAAATGACCTAATTGATCATCCAATGACACAAACACACCTATTGGATGCACAAGATTGGTTAAAAACCCTAATTGGACAAGAATATGCCTAGGGAGGACGAAAATGACCTAAATATCAATTCAATGACATAAACAAACTTATTGGATGAACAAAATTGGTTAAAAACCCTAATTGGACAAGAATATGCCTAGGGAGGACGAAAATGACCTAATTGATCATCCAATGACACAAACACACCTATTGGATGCACAAGATTGGTTAAAAACCCTAATTGGACAAGAATATGCCTAGGGAGGACGAAAATGACCTAAATATTAATTCAATGACACAAACAAACTTATCGGATGCACAAGATTGGTTATAAACCCTAATTGGACAAGAATAAGCCTAGGGAGGACGAAAATGACCTAATAGATCATCCAATGACACAAACACACCTATTGGATGCACAAGATTGGTTAAAAACCCTAATTGGACAAGAATATGCCTAGGGAGGACGAAAATGACTTAAATATTAATTCAATGACACAAACAAAGTTATTGGATGCACAAGATTGGTTTAAAACCCTAATTGGACAAGAATATGTCTAGGGAGGACGAAAATGACCTAAATGTTAATCCAATGACACAAATGAACTTATGGGATGCACAACATTGGTTAAAAACCGTAATTGGACAAGAGTAAGCCTAGGAAGGACGAAAATAAACTAATTGATCATCAATGACACAAACACACCTATTGGATGTACAAGATTGGTTAAAAACCCTAATTGGACAAGAATATGCCTAGGGAGGACAAAAATGACCTAAATATTAATTCAATGACACAAACAAAGTTATTGGATGCACAAGATTGATTAAAAACCCTAATTTGACAAGAATAAGTCTAGGTAGGATGAAAATGACCTAATTGATCATCCAATGACACAAACACACCTATTGGATGCACAAGATTGGTTAAAAACCCTAATTGGACAAGAATAAGCCTAGGGAGGACGAAAATTACCTAATTGATCATCTAATGACACAAATGAACTTATTGGATGCCCAACATTGGTTAAAAACCCTAATTGGACAAGAATAAGCATAAAAAGGACGAAAATGACCTAATTGATCATCCAATGACACAAACACACCTATTGGATGCACAAGATTGGTTAAATACCCTAATTGGATAAGAATATGCCTAAGGAGGACGAAAATGACCTAATTGATCATCCAATGACACAAACACACCTATTGGATGCACAAGATTGGTTAAAAACCCTAATTGGACAAGAATATGCCTAGGGAGGACGAAAATGACCTAATTGATCATCCAATGACACAAATGAACTTATTGGATGCACAAGATTGGTTAAAAACCCTAATTGGACAAGAATAAGCATAGAAAGGACGAAAATGTCCTAATTGATCATCCAATGACACAAACACACCTATTGGATGCACAAGATTGGTTAAAAACCCTAATTGGACAAGAATAAGCCTAGGGAGGACGAAAATGACCTAATTGATCATCCAATGACACAAACAAACCTATTGGATGCACAAGATTGGTTAAAAACCGTATTTGAACAAGAATAAGCCTAGGGAGGACGAAAATGACCTAATTGATCATCCAATTACACAAACACACCTATTGGATGCACAAGATTGGTTAAAAACCCTAATTGGACTAGAATATGCCTAGGGAGGACGAAAATGACCTAAATGTTAATCCAATGACACAAATGAACTTATTGGATGCACAAGATTGGTTAAAAACCCTAATTGGACAAGAATAAGCCTAGGGAGGATCAAAATGACGTAATTGATCATCCAATGACACAAACAAACCTATTGGATGCACAAGATTGGTTAAAAACCCTAATTGGACAAGAATAATCCTAGGGAGGACGAAAATGACCTAATTGATCATCCAATGACACAAACAAACCTATTGGATGCACAAGATTGGTTAAAAACCCTAATTGAACAAGAATAAGCCTAGGGAGGACGAAAATGACCTAATTGATCATCCAATGACACAAACACACCTATTGGATGCACAAGATTGGTTAAAAACACTAATTGAACAAGAATAAGCCTAGGGAGGACGAAAATGACCTAATTGATCATCCAATGACATAAACTCACCTATTGGATGCACAAGATTGGTTAAAAACCCTAATTGGACAAGAATATGCCTAAGGAGGACGAAAATGACCTAAATGTTAATCCGATGACACAAATGAACTTATTGGATGCACAAGATTGGTTAAAAACCCTAATTGGACAAGAATAAGCCTAGGGAGGAT
>JBBPBR010002075.1:3425-14041 GCA_037974775.1 Cicer pinnatifidum | reverse complement strand
AAGAATAAGCCTAGGGAGGACGAAAATGACCTAATTAATCATCCAATGACACAAACACACCTATTGGATGCACAAGATTGGTTAAAAACCCTAATTGGACAAGAATAAGCCTAGGGAGGACGAAAATGACCTGAATGTTAATCCGATGACACAAATCAACTTATTGGATGCACAAGATTGGTTAAAAACCCTAATTGGACAAGAATAAGCCTAGGGAGGACGAAAATGACCTAATTGATCATCCAATGACACAAACACACCTATTGGATGCACAAGATTCGTTAAAAACCCTAATTGGACATGAATATGCCTAGGGAGGACGAAAATGACCTAATTGATCATCCAATGACACAAACACACCTATTGGATGCACAAGATTGGTTAAAAACCCTAATTGGACAAGATTATTCCTAGAAAGGACGAAAATGACCTAAATATTAATTCAATGGAACAAACAAACTTATTGGATGCACAAGATTGGTTGAAAACCCTAATTGGACAAGAATAAGCCTAGGGAGGACGAAAATGACCTAATTGATCATCCAATGACACAAACACACCTATTGGATGCACAAGATTGGTTAAAAACCATAATTGGACAAGAATAAGCCTAGGGAGGACGAAAATGACCTAATTGATCATCCAGTGCGACAAACACACCTATTGGATGCACAAGATTGGTTAAAAACCCTAATTGGACAAGACTATGCCTAAGGAGGACGAAAATGACCTAAATATTAATTCAATGACACAAACAAAGTTATTGGATGCACAAGATTGGTTAAAAACCCTAATTGGACAAGAATAAGCCTAGGGATGACGAAAATGACCTAATTGATCATCCAATGACACAAACACACCTATTGGATGCACAAGATTGGTTAAAAACCCTAATTGGACAAAAATATGCCTAAGGAGGAAGAAAATGACCTAAATATTAATTCAATGACACAAACGAAGTTATTGGATGCACAAGATTCGTTAAAAACCCTAATTGGACAAGAAAAAGCCTAGGGAGGACGAAAAATGACCTAATTGATCATCGAATGACACAAACACACCTATTGGATGCACAAGATTCGTTAAAAACCCTAATTGGACAAGAATAAGCATAGGGATGACGAAAATGACCTAATTGATCATCCAATGACACAAACACACCTATTGGATGCACAAGATTGGTTAAAAACCCTAATTGCACAAGAATATGCCTAGGGAGGACGAAAATGACCTAAATGTAAATCCAATGACACAAATGAACTTATTGGATGCACAAGATTGGTTAAAAACCCTAATTGGACAAGAATATGCCTAGGGAGGACGAAAATGACCTAAATATTAATTCAATGACACTAACAAGCTTATTGGATGCACAAGATTGGTTAAAACCCTAATTGGACAAGAATAAGCCTAGGGAGGACGAAAATGACCTAATTGATTATCGAATGACACAAACACACCTATTGGATGCACAAGATTGGTTAAAAACCCTAATTGGACAAGAATAAGCCTAGGGAGGACGAAAATGACCTAAATGTTAATCCAATGACACAAATCAACTTATTGGATGCACAAGATTGGTTAAAAATTCTAATTGTACAAGAATAAGCCTAGGGAGGACGAAAATGACATAATTGATCATCCAATGACACAAACACACCTATTGGATGCACTAGATTCGTTAAAAACCCTAATTGGACAAGAATATGCCTAGGGACGACGAAAATGACCTAATTGATCATCCAATGACACAAACACACCTATTGGATGCACAAGATTGGTTAAAAACCCTAATTGGACAAGAATATGCCTAGGGAGGACGAAAATGACCTAATTGGTCATCCAATGACACAAACACACCTATTGGATGCAGAAGATTGGTGAAAAACCCTAATTGGACAAGAATAAGCGTAGGGAGGACGAAAATGACCTAATTGATCATCCAATGACACAAACACACCTATTGGATGCACAAGATTGGTTAAAAACCCTAATTGGACAAGAATATGCCTAGGGAGGACGAAAATGACCTAATTGATCTTCCAATGACACAAACACACCTATTGGTTGCACAAGATTGGTTAAAAACCCTAATTGGACAAGAATAAGCCTAGGGAGGACGAAAATGACCTAATTGATCATCCAATGACACAAACACACCTATTGGATGCACAAGATTGGTTAAAAACCCTAATTGGACAAGAATATGCCTAGGGAGGACGAAAATGACCTAATTGGTCATCCAATGACACAAACACACCTATTGGATGCACAAGATTGGTTAAAAACCCTAATTGGACAAGAATAAGCCTAGGGAGGACGAAAATAACCTAATTGATCATCCAATGACACAAACACACCTATTGGATGCACAAGATTGGTTAAAAACCCTAATTGGACAAGAATATGCCTAGGCAGGACGAAAATGATCTAAATGTTAATCCAATGACACAAATGAACTTATTGGATGCACAAGATTGGTTAAAAACCCTAATTGGACAAGAATAAGCCTAGGGAGGACGAAAATGACCTAATTGATCATCCAATGACACAAACACACCTATTGGATGCACAAGATTGGTTAAAAACCCTAATTGGACAAGAATATGCCTAGGGAGGACGAAAATGACCTAATTGATCATGCAATGACACAAACACACCTATTGGATGCACAAGATCGGTTAAAAACCCTAATTGGACAAGAATAAGCCTAGGGAGGACGAAAATGACCTAATTGATCATCCAATGACACAAACACACCTATTGGATGCACAAGATTGGTTAAAAACCCTAATTGGACAAGAATATGCCTAGGGAGGACGAAAATGACCTAATTGATCATCCAATGACACTAATGAACCTATTGGATGCACAAGATTGGTTAAAAACCCTAATTGGACAAGAATAAGCCTAGGGAGGACGAAAATGACCTAATTGATCATCCAATGACACAAACACACCTATTGGATGCACAAGATTGGTTAAAAACCCTAATTGGACAAGAATATTCCTAGGGAGGACGAAAATGACCTAATTGATCATTCAATGATACAAATGAACTCATTGGATGCACAAGATTGGTTAAAAACCCTAATTGGACAAGAATAAGCCTAGGGAGGACGAAAATGACCTAATTGATCATCCAATGACACAAACACACCTATTGGATGCACAAGATTGGTTAAAAACCCTAATTGGACAAGAACAAGCCTAGGGAGGACGAAAATGACCTAAATGTTAATCCAATGACACAAACACACCTATTGGATGCACAACATTGGTTAAAAACCCTAATTGGACTAGAATAAGCTTAGGGAGGACGAAAATGACCTAATTGATCATCCAATGTCACAAACACACCTATTGGAAGCACAAGATTGGTTAAAAACCCTAATTGGACAAGAATATGACTAGGAAGGACGAAAATGACCTAAATGTTAATCCAATGACAGAAATGAACTTATTGGATGCACAAGATTGGTTAAAAACCCTAATTGGACAAGAATAAGCCTAGGGAGGACGAAAATGACCTAATTGATCATCCAATGACACAAACACACCTATTGGATGCACAAGATTGGTTAAAAACCCTAATTGGACAAGAATATGCCTAGGGAGGAGGAAAATGACCTAAAAATTAATTCAATGACACAAACAAAGTTATTGGATGCACAAGATTGGTTAAAAACCCTAATTGGACAAGAATAAGCCTAGGGAGGACGAAAATGACCTAATTGATCATCCAATGACACAAACACACCTATTGGATGCACAAGATTGGTTAAAAACCCTAATTGGACAAGAATATGCCTAGGGAGGACAAAAATGACCTAATTGATCATCCAATGACATAAACACACCTATTGGATACACAAGATTGGTTAAAAACCCTAATTGGACAAGAATAAGCCTAGGGAGGACGAAAATGACCTAAATGTTAATCCAATGACACAAATCAACTTATTGGATGCACAAGATTGGTTAAAAACCCTAATTGGACAAGAATATGCCTAGGGAGGACGAAAATGACCTAAATGTAAATCCAATGACACAAATGAACTTATTGGATGCACAAGATTGGTTAAAAACCCTAATTGGACAAGAATAATCCTAGGGATGACGAAAATGACCTAATTGATCATCCAATGACATAAACACACCTATTGGATGCACAAGATTGGTTAAAAACCCTTATTGGACAAGAATATGCCTAGGGAGGACGAAAATGACCTAAATATTAATTCAATGACACTAACAAACTTATTGGATGCACAAGATTGGTTAAAAATCCTAATTGGACAACAATAAGCCAAGGGAGGACGAAAATGACCTAATTGATCATCCAATGACACAAACACACCTATTGGATGCACAAGATTGGTTAAAAACCCTAATTGGACAAGAATATGCCTAAGGAGGAAGAAAATGACCTAAATATTAATTCAATGACACAAACGAAGTTATTGGATGCACAAGATTGGTTAAAATCCCTAATTTGACAAGAATAAGCCTAGGGATGACGAAAATGACCTAATTGATCATCCAATGACACAAACACACCTATTGGATGCACAAGATTGGTTAAAAACCATAATTGGACAAGAATAAGCCTAGGGAGGACGAAAATGACCTAATTGATCATCCAGTGCGACAAACACACCTATTGGATGCACAAGATTGGTTAAAAACCCTAATTGGACAAGACTATGCCTAAGGAGGACGAAAATGACCTAAATATTAATTCAATGACACAAACAAAGTTATTGGATGCACAAGATTGGTTAAAAACCCTAATTGGACAAGAATAAGCCTAGGGATGACGAAAATGACCTAATTGATCATCCAATGACACAAACACACCTATTGGATGCACAAGATTGGTTAAAAACCCTAATTGCACAAGAATATGCCTAGGGAGGACAAAAAATGACCTAAATGTAAATCCAATGACACAAATGAACTTATTGGATGCACAAGATTGGTTAAAAACCCTAATTGGACAAGAATAAGCCTAGGGATGACGAAAATGACCTAATTGATCATCCAATGACACAAACACACCTATTGGATGCACAAGATTGGTTAAAAACCCTAATTGGACAAGAATATGCCTAAGGAGGAAGAAAATGACCTAAATATTAATTCAATGACACAAACGAAGTTATTGGATGCACAAGATTGGTTAAAATCCCTAATTGGACAAGAATAAGCCTAGGGATGACGAAAATGACCTAATTGATCATCCAATGACACAAACACACCTATTGGATGCACAAGATTGGTTAAAAACCATAATTGGACAAGAATAAGCCTAGGGAGGACGAAAATGACCTAATTGATCATTCAGTGCGACAAACACACCTATTGGATGCACATGATTGGTTAAAAACCCTAATTGGACAAGACTATGCCTAAGGAGGACGAAAATGACCTAAATATTAATTCAATGACACAAACAAAGTTATTGGATGCACAAGATTGGTTAAAAACCCTAATTGGACAAGAATAAGCATAGGGATGACGAAAATGACCTAATTGATCATTCAATGACACAAACACACCTATTGGATGCACAAGATTGGTTAAAAACCCTAATTGCACAAGAAAATGCCTAGGGAGGACGAAAATGACCTAAATGTAAATCCAATGACACAAATGAACTTATTGGATGCACAAGATTGGTTAAAAACCCTAATTGGACAAGAATAAGCCTAGGGAGGACGAAAATGACCTAATTGATTATCGAATGACACAAACACACCTATTGGATGCACAAGATTGGTTAAAAACCCTAATTGCACAAGAATAAGCCTAGGGAGGACGAAAATGAACTAAATGTTAATCCAATGACACAAATCAACTTATTGGATGCACAAGATTGGTTAAAAACCCTAATTGGACAAGAATATGCCTAGGGAGGATGAAAATGACCTAAATGTAAATCCAATGACACAAATGAACTTATTGGATGCACAAGATTGGTTAAAAACCCTAATTGGACAAGAATAAGCCTAGGGAGGACGAAAATGACCTAAATGTTAATCCAATGACACAACTCAACTTATTGGATGCACAAGCTTGGTTAAAAACCCTAATTGGACAAGAATAAGCCTAGGGAGGACGAAAATGACCTAATTGATCATCCAATGACACAAACACACCTATTGGATGCACAAGATTGGTTAAAAACCTTAATTGGAGAAGAATAAGCCTAGGGAGGACGAAAATGACCTAACTGATCATCCAATGACACAAACACACCTATTGGATACACAAGATTGGTTAAAAACCCTAATTGGACAAGAAGACGCCTAGGCAGGACGAAAATGACCTAAATATTAATTCAATGACACAAACAAAGTTATTGGATGCACAAGATTGGTTAAAAACCCTAATTGGTCAAGAATAAGCCTAGGGAGGACGAAAATGACCTAATTGATCATCCAATGACACAAACACACCTATTGGATGCACAAGATTGGTTAAAAACCCTAATTGGACAAGAATATGCCTAGGGAGGACGAAAATGACCTAAATGTAAATCCAATGACACAAATGAACTTATTGGATGCACTAGACTGGTTAAAAACCCTAATTGGACAAGAATAAGCCTAGGGAGGACGAAAATGACCTAATTGATCATCCAATGACACAAACACACCTATTGGATACACAAGATTGGTTAAAAACCCTAATTGGACAAGAATATGCCTTGGGAGGGTGAAAATGACCTAAATGTTAATCCAATGACATAAATGAACTTATTGGATGCACAAGATTGGTTAAAAACCCTAATTGGACAAGAATAAGCCTAGGGAGGACGAAAATGACCTAAATGTTAATCCAATGAAACAACTCAACTTATTGGATGCACAAGATTGGTTAAAAACCCTAATTGGACAAGAATAAGCCTAGGGAGGACAAAAATGACCTAAATGTTAATCCAATGACACAAATCAACTTATTGGATGCACGAGAATGGTTAAAAACCCTAATTGGACAAGAATAAGCCTAGGGAGGACGAAAATGACCTAAATGTTAATCCAATGACACAACTGAACTTATTGGATGCACAAGATTGGTTAAAAACCCTAATTGAACAAGAATAAGACTAGGGAGGACGAAAATGACCTAATTGATCATCAAATGACACAAAAAAAACTTATTGGATGCACAAGATTGATTAAAAACTCTAATTGGACAAGAATAAGCCTAGGGAGGACGAAAATGACCTAATTGATCATCCAATGACACAAACACACCTATTGGATGCACAAGATAGGTTAAAAACCCTAATTGGACAAGAATAAGCCTAGGGAGGACGAAAATGACCTAATTGATCATCCAATGAAACAAACACACCTATTGGATGCACAAGATTGGTTAAAAACCCTAATTGGACAAGAATAAGCCTAGGGATGACGAAAATGACCTAATTGATCATCCAATGACACAAACACACCTATTGGATGCACAAGATTGGTTAAAAACCCTAATTGGACAAGAATATGCCGAGGGAGGACGAAAATGACCTAATTGATCATCCAATGATACAAACACACCTATTGGATGCACAAGATTGGTTAAAAACCCTAATTGGACAAGAATAAGCCTAGGGAGGACGAAAATGACCTAAATGTTAATCCAATGACTCAAACACACCTATTGGATGCACAAGATTGGTTAAAAACCCTAATTGGACAAGAATAAGCCTAGGGAGGACGAAAATGACCTAATATATCATCCAATGACACAAACACACCTATTGGATGCACAAGATTGGTTAAAAACCCTAATTGGACAAGAATAAGCCTAGGGATGACGAAAATGACCTAATTGATCATCCAATGACACAAACACACCTATTGGATGCACAAGATTGGTTAAAAACCCTAATTGGACAAGAATATGCCTAAGGAGGAAGAAAATGACCTAAATATTAATTCAATGACACAAACGAAGTTATTGGATGCACAAGATTGGTTAAAATCCCTAATTTGACAAGAATAAGCCTAGGGATGACGAAAATGACCTAATTGATCATCCAATGACACAAACACACCTATTGGATGCACAAGATTGGTTAAAAACCCTAATTGGACAAGAATAAGCCTAGGGAGGACGAAAATGACCTAAATGATCATCCAAAGACACAAACACACCTATTGGATGCACAAGATTGGTTAAAAACCCTAATTGGACAAGAATAAGCCTAGGGAGGACGAAAATGACCTAATTGATCATCCAATGACACAAACACACCTATTGGATGCACAAGATTGGTTAAAAACCCTAATTGGACAAGACTATGCCTAAGGAGGACGAAAATGACCTAAATATTAATTCAACGACACAAACAAAGTTATTGGATGCACAAGATTGGTTAAAAACCCTAATTGCACAAGAATAAGCCTATGGATGACGAAAATGACCTAATTGATCATCCAATGACACAAACACACCTATTGGATGCACAAGATTGGTTAAAAACCCTAATTGCACAAGAATATGCCTAGGGAGGACGAAAATGACCTAAATGTAAATCCAATGACACAAATGAACTTATTGGATGCACAAGATTGGTTAAAAACCCTAATTGGACAAGAATATGCCTAGGGAGGACGAAAATGACCTAAATATTAAATCAATGACACTAACAAACTTATTGGATGCACAAGGGAGGACGAAAATGACCTAATTGATCATCCAATGACACAAACACACCTATTGGATGCACAAGATTGGTTAAAAACCATAATTGGACAAGAATAAGCCTAGGGAGGACGAAAATGACCTAATTGATCATCCAGTGCGACAAACACACCTATTGGATGCACAAGATTGGTTAAAAACCCTAATTGGACAAGACTATGCCTAAGGAGGACGAAAATGACGTAAATATTAATTCAATGACACAAACAAAGTTATTGGATGCACAAGATTGGTTAAAAACCCTAATTGGACAAGAATAAGCCTAGGGATGACGAAAATGACCTAATTGATCATCCAATGACACAAACACACCTATTGGATGCACATGATTGGTTAAAAACCCTAATTGGACAAGAATATGCCTAAGGAGGAAGAAAATGACCTAAATATTAATTCAATGACACAAACGAAGTTATTGGATGCACAAGATTGGTTAAAATCCCTAATTTGACAAGAATAAGCCTAGGGATGACGAAAATGACCTAATTGATCATCCAATGACACAAACACACCTATTGGATGCACAAGATTGGTTAAAAACCATAATTGGACAAGAATAAGCCTAGGGAGGACGAAAATGACCTAATTGATCATCCAGTGCGACAAACACACCAATTGGATGAACAAGATTGGTTAAAAACCCTAATTGGACAAGACTATGCCTAAGGAGGACGAAAATGACCTAAATATTAATTCAATGACACAAACAAAGTTATTGGATGCACAAGATTGGTTAAAAACCCTAATTGGACAAGAATAAGCCTAGGGATGACGAAAATGACCTAATTGATTATCGAATGACACAAACACACCTATTGGATGCACAAGATTGGTTAAAAACCCTAATTGGACAAGAATAAGCCTAGGGAGGACGAAAATGACCTAAATGTTAATCCAATGACACAAATCAACTTATTGGATGCACAAGATTGGTTAAAAACCCTAATTGGACAAGAATATGCCTAGGTAGGACAAAAAATGACCTAAATGTAAATCCAATGACACAAATGAACTTATTGGATGCACAAGATTGGTTAAAAACCCTAATTGGACAAGATTAAGCCTAGGGATGACGAAAATGACCTAATTGATCATCCAATGACACAAACACACCTATTGGATGCACAAGATTGGTTAAAAACCCTAATTGGACAAGAATATGCCTAGGGAGGACGAAAATGACCTAAATGTAAATCCAATGACACAAATGAACTTATTGGATGCACAAGATTGGTTAAAAACCCTAATTGGACAAGAATAATCCTAGGGATGACGAAAATGACCTAATTGATCATCCAATGACATAAACACACCTATTGGATGCACAAGATTGGTTAAAAACCCTTATTGGACAAGAATATGCCTAGGGAGGACGAAAATGACCTAAATATTAATTCAATGACACTAACAAACTTATTGGATGCACAAGATTGGTTAAAAATCCTAATTGGACAACAATAAGCCAAGGGAGGACGAAAATGACCTAATTGATCATCCAATGACACAAACACACCTATTGGATGCACAAGATTGGTTAAAAACCCTAATTGGACAAGAATATGCCTAAGGAGGAAGAAAATGACCTAAATATTAATTCAATGACACAAACGAAGTTATTGGATGCACAAGATTGGTTAAAATCCCTAATTTGACAAGAATAAGCCTAGGGATGACGAAAATGACCTAATTGATCATCCAATGACACAAACACACCTATTGGATGCACAAGATTGGATAAAAACCCTAATTGGACAAGAATATGCCTAGGGAGGACGAAAATGACCTAAATGTAAATCCAACGACACAAATGAACTTGTTGGATGCACAAGATTGGTTAAAAACCCTAATTGGACAAGAATAAGCCTAGGGAGGACGAAAATGACCTAAATGTTAATCCAATGACA
>JBBPBR010002073.1:0-14062 GCA_037974775.1 Cicer pinnatifidum | reverse complement strand
GTTGTGTCATTGGATTAACATTTAGGTCATTTTCGTCCTCCCTAGGCTTATTCTTGTCCAATTAGGGTTTTTAACCAATCTTTTGCATCCAATAGGTGTGTTTGTGTCATTGGATGATCAATTAGGTCATTTTCGTCCTCCCTAGGCTTATTCTTGTCCAATTAGGGTTTTTAACCAATCTTGTGCATCCGATAAGTTTGTTTGTGTCATTAAATTAATATTTAGGTCATTTTCTTCCTCCCTAGGCATATTCTTCTCCAATTAGGGTTTTTAACCAATCTTGTGCATCCAATAGGTGTGTTTGTGTCATTGGATGATCAATTAGGTCATTTTCGTCCTCCATAGGCATATTTTTGTCCAATTTGGGTTTTTAACCAATCTTATGCATCCAATAGGTTTGTTTGTGTCATTGGATGATCAATTAGGTCATTTTCGTCCTCCCTAGGCATATTCTTGTCCAATTAGGGTTTTTAACCAGTCTTGTGCATCCAATAGGTGTGTTTGTGTCATTGGATGATCAATTAGGTCATTTTCGTCCTCCCTAAGCATATTCTTGTCCAATTAGGGTTTTTAACCAATCTTGTGCATCCAATAGCTGTGTTTGTGGCAATGGATGATCAATTAGGTCATTTTCGTCCTCCCTAGGCTTATTTTTGTCCAATTTGGGTTTTTAACCAATCTTGTGCATCCAATAGGTTTGTTTGTGTCATTGGATGATCAATTAGGTCATTTTCGTCCTCCCTAGGCATATTCTTGTCCAATTAGGGTTTTTAACCAGTCTTGTGCATCCAATAGGTGTGTTTGTGTCATTGGATGATCAATTAGGTCATTTTCGTCCTCCCTAGGCTTATTCTTGTCCAAATAGGGGTTTTAACCAATCTTCTGCATCCAATAGGTGTGTTTGTGTCATTGGATGATCAATTAGGTCATTTTCGTCCTCCCTAGGCATATTCTTGTCCAATTAGGGTTTTTAACCAATCTTGTGCATCCAATAGGTGTGTTTGTGTCATTGGATGATCAATTAGGTCATTTTCGTCCTCCCTAGGCATATTCTTGTCCAATTAGGGTTTTTAACCAATCTTGTGCATCCAATAGGTGTGTTTGTGTCATTGGATGATCAATTAAGTCATTTTCGTACTCCCTAGGCTTATTCTTGTCCAATTAGGGTTTTTAACCAATCTTGTGCATCCTATAAGTTCAGTTGTGTCATTGGATTAACATTTAGGTCATATCCGTGTTGGTACCAGTAACCTCTGTTAAATGAAAATTATGCGGAAGATTACCTATTTTTAGAGATATGCGCAGCAGTTTAACAAATCGTACATTTATTAAACACAGCATCAGAATAAGGTCCCAAAACTACAATACAAATGAATGCACAAAGTATATGGATCAAAGAATATATTGAGAGATGCACCAGTTACGTTTATTGTTCAAGATATTGATTCACTTACAATCATGCTGGAAACAGTCTTTCATGTAGTATCAAAGTATGCAGAAAGATATTCAAGCATTCAATCAATATCAGACAAATACACACTGCAGAAATTAAAAAGAGATAAGGGTAAGAAAGATTGTACGCAGTGATTTATACTGGTTCAGCCGTTGTTGAACGACCTACATCCAGTCCCAAGATCAAATCCAATCTTGGCCTTTCCAATAGAATATCTCAGAATCCGTTTACAGATGTTCTAGCTCCTCGCCTATCAATCTAAAACGATTCTTTCTATTCTATTCTTATCTCCATGAATCCCAGAGTTTATCTCCCATAAACTCTTCCAAGATTACAGTCAAGTTTCTTCTTGATGAGACCTCTCAATCACAGAAGATAACTACCAGTTAAGACTGGATTTCTCAATGTTATTTGTTTTAAGAATTTGTTTACAGATGTATCTAATCAGAAATTACACAGAAATTTCTTCAACAGTTTTCTTCTCTAAAGTTGTTTCTCCAGCAATCTTTCTCAGTTCTTGTGGATCATGAAAGATGAATCTTCATAACTGAAAAAGTAATGTTCAAAGTTATTTCACAGTGAGAAACAAAGATATCAGAAAGTTATGTGTATGTTGTTGTGTATTTTGAGAAGATACTGAAAAACAGTTTATATAGTTTCAGGAAAAACAACATATGCATCGATTTATCCAATCGATTCATTAAAGTCATAATGCTGGTTAATCGATTTCCTCAATCGATTTCGCGAGTCTTGTTTTTCTTGAATCTTGAAACTGTACATACTAATCGATTTGCTCAATCGATTATTTTAAGTAGTTCTTCAAACTTTGATGACAGTATATGATTAAATCGATTTGCAGAATCGACTTGATGTGTTTTGTTCAAACAACGAGATCAAAACCATCGATGTGCTTAATCGATTTAACCATTCAGTCATCTCTGTTTATAAAACTTTTATGTCAATCGATTGTGCCAATCGATTGTGGATCTTAAGTCTGAAGAACTTTTCATCAGTTGGGTTATTCAATCGATTTACCAAGTCGATTGATACCAACTTTTATTACACAGATGTATATAAACAGATTGTAGTAATCGATTGTGTATGTTCCAGACCTGAGTTATTTTGAGACTTGTTTTAGTGAATCGATTGGCCTAATCGATTTAGTAAACAGGTTTGGCTCTGGGACATTACCAATCGATTGTTTCAATCGGTGTAGACAAAAACACAATTAAAGAAGTGATTATTTCAATCGATTTGCCAAATCGATTGCCTGCAAAACGTGCTACTGACTTGCACATTTTAAATTCAGTAAGCATGTCAATCGATTTGTCCAATCGATTTAAACAATCAGTTTAGTCTTGGTGATTCACTCAATCGATGTGCCTAATCGATTTGTGGCAAACTGGCTCTCTGACTTGTACAATTTATTTTCCAATATGTGTACCAATCGATTTGGAGAATCGATTGATAGCCCGTTTGTTTTCTTTAAGGATGTACAAATCGATTGTGCTAATCGATTGGGTAACACCAAACTTTGTAAACTTATTCAACCCTGTTATAGAATCGATTGTACTAATCGATGTGCTCATGGATCTTCAAGATTTTGTTGATTCCTTGAGTTCCAAGCAATTGTCTCGAGTATGTAGGATTGAATTTGTTGTTCCTGAAATTTTTCTCAGTTGACAATGTTAGATGTATTTCAAATTGGATGCTTGTCAATAACATCAAAAACGAACATATGTCTAACATCTTGTGCATCTAATAGGTGTGTTTGTGTCATTGGATGATCAATTAGGTCATTTTCGTCCTCCTTAGGCTTATTCTTGTCCAATTAGGGTTTTTAACCAATCTTGTGCATCCAATAAGTTTGTTTGTGTCATTGAATTAATATTTAGGTCATTTTCGTCCTCCCTAGGCATATTCTTGTCCAATTATGGTTTTTAACCAATCTTGTGCATCCAATAGGTGTGTTTGTGTCATTGGATGATCAATTAGGTCATTTTCGTCCTCCCTAGGCATATTCTTGTCCAATTAGGGTTTTTAACCAATCTTGTGCATCCAATAGGTGTGTTTGTGTCATTGGATGATCATTTAGGCCATTTTCGTCCTCCCTAGGCATATTCTTGTCCAATTAGGGTTTTTAACCAATCTTGTGCATCCAATAGGTGTGTTTGTGTCATTGGATGATCAATTAGGTCATTTTCGTCCTCCCTAGGCATATTCTTGTCCAATTAGGGTTTTTAACCAATCTTGTGCATCCAATAGGTGTGTTTGTGTCATTGGATGATCAATTAGGTCATTTTCGTCATCGCTAGGCTTATTTTTGTCCAATTAGGGTTTTTAACCAATCTTGTGCATCCAATAGGTGTGTTTGTGTCATTGGATGATCAATTAGGTCATTTTCGTCCTCCCTAGGCTTATTCTTGTCCAATTAGGGTTTTTAACAAATCTTGTGCATCCAATATGTGTGTTTGTGTCATTGGATGATCAATTAGGTCATTTTCGTCCTCCCTAGGCTTATTCTTGTCCAACTAGGGTTTTTAACCAATCTTGTGCATCCAATAGGTGTGTTTGTGTCATTGGATGATCAATTAGGTCATTTTCGTCCTCCCTAGGCACATTCTTGTCCAACTAGGGTTTTTAACCAATCTTGTGCATCCAATAGGTGTGTTTGTGTCATTGGATTATCAATTAGGTCATTTTCGTCCTCCTTAGGCTTATTCTTGTCCAATTAGGGTTTTTAATCAATCTTGTGCATCCAATAGGTGTGTTTGTGTCATTGGATGATCAATTAGGTCATTTTCGTCCTCCCTAGGCTTATTCTTGTCCAATTAGGGTATTTAACCAATCTTGTGCATCCAATAAGTTCATTTGTGTCATTGGATTAACATTTAGGTCATTTTCGTTCTCCCTAGGCATATTCTTGTCCAATTAGGGTTTTTAACCAATCTTGTGCAAACAATAGGTGTGTTTGTGTCATTGGATGATCAATTTAGGTCATTTTCGTTCTCCCTAGGCATATTCTTGGCCAATTAGGGTTTTTAATCAATCTTGTGCATCCAATAGGTGTGTTTGTGTCATTGGATGATCAATTAGGTCATTTTCGTCCTCCCTAGGCATATTCTTGTCCAATTAGGGTTTTTAACCAATCTTGTGCATCCAATAGGTGTGTTTGTGTCATTGGATGATCAATTAGGTCATTTTCGTCCTCCCTATGCTTATTCTTGTCCAATTAGGGTTTTTAACCAATCTTGTGCATCCAATAAGTTGAGTTGTGTCATTTGATTAACATTTTGGTCATTTTTGTCCTCCCTAGGCTTATTCTTGTCCAATTAGGGTTTTTAACCAATCTTGTGCATCCAATAGGTGTGTTTGTGTCATTGGATGATCAATTAGGTCATTTTCGTCCTCCCTAGGCATATTCTTGTCCAATTAGGGTTTTTAACCAATCTTGTGCATCCAATAGGTGTGTTTGTGTCATTGGATGATCAATTAGGTCATTTTCGTCCTCCCTAGGCTTATTCTTGTCCAATTAGGGTTTTTAACCAATCTTGTGCATCCAATAATTTCATTTGTGTCATTAGATTAACATTTAGGTAATATCCGTCCTCCCTTGGCATATTCTTGTCCAATTAGGGTTTTTAACCAATCTTGTGCATCCAATAGGTGTGTTTGTGTCATTGGATGATCAATTAGGTCATTTTCGTCCTCCCTAGGCTTATTCTTGTCCAATTAGGGATTTTAACTAATCTTGTGCATCCAATAAGTTCATTTGTGTCATTGGATGATCAATTAGGTCATTTTCGTCCTCCCTAGGCTTATTCTAGTCCAACTAGGGTTTTTAACCAATCTTGTGCATCCAATAGGTGTGTTTGTGTCATTGGATGATCAATTAGGTCATTTTCGTCCTCCCTAGGCATATTCTTGTCCAATTAGGGTTTTTAACCAATCTTGTGCATCCAATAGGTGTGTTTGTGTCATTGGATGATCAATTAGGTCATTTTCGTCCTCCCTAGGCATATTCTTGTCCAATTAGGGTTTTTAACCAATCTTGTGCATCCAATAGGTGTGTTTGTGTCATTGGATGAGCAATTAGATCATTTTCGTCCTCCCTAGGCTTATTCTAGTCCAATTAGGGTTTTTAACCGATCTTGTGCATCCAATAGGTGTGTTTGTATCATTGGATGATCAATTAGGTCATTTTCGTCCTCCCTAGGCATATTCTTGTCCAATTAGGGTTTTTAACCAATCTTGTGCATCCAATAGGTGTGTTTGTGTCATTGGATGATCAATTAGGTCATTTTCGTCCTCCCTAGGCATATTCTTGTCCAATTAGGGTTTTTAACCAATCTTGTGCATCCAATAAGTTGAGTTGTGTCATTGGATTAACATTTATGTCATTTTCGTCCTCCCTAAGCTTATTCTTGCCTAATTAGGATTTTTAACCAATCTTGTGCATCCAATAGGTGTGTTTGTGTCATCGGATGACCAATTAGGTCATTTTCGTCCTCCCTAGGCATATTCTTGTCCAATTAGGGATTTTAACCAATCTTGTGCATCCAATAGGTGTGTTTGTGTCATTGGATGATCAATTAGGTCATTTTCGTCCTCCCTAGGCATATTCTTGTCCAATTAGGGTTTTTAACAAATCTTGTGCATCCAATAGGTGTGTTGTGTCATTGGATGATCAATTAGGTCATTTTCGTCCTCCCTAGGCATATTCTTGTCCAATTAGGGTTTTTAACCAATCTTGTGCATCCAATAAGTTGAGTTGTGTCATTGGATTAACATTTAGGTCATTTTCGTCCTCCCTAGGCTTATTCTTGTCCAATTAGGGTTTTTAACCAATCTTGTGCATCCAATAAGTTTATTTGTGTCATTGGATTAACATTTAGGTCATTTTCGTCCTCCCTAGGCATATTCTTGTCCAATTAGAGTTTTAGACCAATCTTGTGCATCCAATAGGTGTGTTTGTGTCATTGGATGATCAATTAGGTCAATTTCGTCCTTCATAGGCTTATTCTTGTCCAATTAGGGTTTTTAACCAATCTTGTGCATCCAATAAGTTGAGTTGTGTCATTGGATTAACATTTAGGTCATTTTCGTCCTCCCTAGGCTTATTCTTGTCCAATTAGGGTTTTTAACCAAACTTGTGCATCCAATAGGTGTGTTTGTGTCATTGGATGATCAATTATGTCATTTTCGTCCTCCATAGGCTTATTCTTGTCCAATTAGGGTTTTTAACCAATCTTGTGCATCCAATAAGTTGAGTTGTGTCATTGGATTAACATTTAGGTCATTTTCGTCCTCCCTAGGCTTATTCTTGTCCAATTAGGGTTTTTAACCAATCTTTTGCATCCAATAGGTGTGTTTGTGTCATTGGATGATCAATTAGGTCATTTTCGTCCTCCCTAGGCTTATTCTTGTCCAATTAGGGTTTTTAACCAATCTTGTGCATCCGATAAGTTTGTTTGTGTCATTAAATTAATATTTAGGTCATTTTCTTCCTCCCTAGGCATATTCTTGTCCAATTAGGTTTTTTAACCAATCTTGTGCATCCAATAGGTGTGTTTGTGTCATTGGATGATCAATTAGGTCATTTTCGTCCTCCCTATGCATATTCGTATCCAATTAGGGTTTTTAACCAATCTTGTGCATCCAATAGGTGTGTTGTGTCATTGGATGATCAATTAGGTCATTGTCGTCCTCCATAGACATATTTTTGTCCAATTTGGGTTTTTAACCAATCTTATGCATCCAATAGGTTTGTTTGTGTCATTGGATGATCAATTAGGTCATTTTCGTCCTCCCGAGGCATATTCTTGTCCAATTAGGGTTTTTAACCAGTCTTGTGCATCCAATAGGTGTGTTTGTGTCATTGGATGATCAATTAGGTCATTTTCGTCCTCCCTAAGCATATTCTTGTCCAATTAGGGTTTTTAACCAATCTTGTGCATCCAATAAGTTGAGTTGTGTCATTGGATTAACATTTATGTCATTTTCGTCCTCCCTAGGCTTATTCTTGTCCAATTAGGGTTTTTAACCAATGTTGTGCATCCAATAGGTGTGTTTGTGTCATTGGATGATCAATTAGGTCATTTTCGTCCTCCCTAGGCTTATTCTTGTCCAATTTGGGTTTTTAACCAATCTTGTGCATCCAATAGGTGTGTTTGTGTCATTGGATGATCAATTAGGTCATTTTCGTCCTCCCTAGGCATATTCTTGTCCAATTAGGGTTTTTAACCAATCTTGTGCATCCAATAAGTTCATTTGTGTCATTGGATTAACATTTAGGTCATTTTCGTCCTCCCTAGGCATATTCTTGTCCAATTAGGGTTTTTAACCAATCTTGTGCTTCCAATAGGTGTGTTTGTGTCATTGGATGATCAATTAGGTCATTTTCGTCCTCCCTAGGCTTATTCATGTTCAATTAGGGGTTTTAACCAATCTTGTGCATCCAATAAGTTCATTTGTGTTATTGGATGATCAATTAGGTCATTTTCGTCCTCCCTAGGCATATTCTTGTCCAACTAGGGTTTTAAACCAATCTTGTGCATCCAATAGGCGTGCTTGTGTCTTTGGATTATCAATTAGGTCATTTTCGTCCTCCCTAGGCTTATTCTTGTCCAATTAGGGTTTTTAACCAATCTTGTGCATCCAATAGGTGTGTTTGTGTCATTGGATGATCAATTAGGTCATTTTCGTCATCCCTATGGCTATTCTTGTCCAATTAGGGTTTTTAACCAATCTTGTGCATCCAATAACTTTGTTTGTGTCATTGAATTAATATTTAGGTCATTTTCGTCCTCCCTAGGCATATTCTTGTCCAATTAGGGTTTTTAACCAATCTTGTGCATCCAATAGGTGTGTTTGTGTCATTGGATGATCAATTAGGTCATTTTCGTCCTCCCTACGCTTATTGTTGTCCAATTAGGGTTTTTAACCAATCATGAGCATCCAATAGGTGTGTTTGGGTCATTGGATGATCAATTAGGTCATTTTCGTCCTCCCTAGGCATATTCTTGTCCAATTAGGGTTTTTAACCAATCTTGTGCATCCAATAGGTGTGTTTGTGTCATTGGATGATCAATTAGGTCATTTTCGTCCTCCCTAGGCATATTCTTGTCCAATTAGGGTTTTTAACCAATCTTGTGCATCCAATAGGTGTGTTTGTGTCATTGGATGATCAATTAGGTCATTTACGTCCTCCCTAGGCATATTCTTGTCTAATTAGGGTTTTTAACCAATCTTGTGCATCCAATAGGTGTGTTTGTGTCATTGGATGATCAATTAGGTCATTTTCGTCCTCCCTAGGCATATTCTTGTCCAATTAGGGTTTTTAACCAATCTTGTGCATCCAATAGGTGTGTTTGTGTCATTGGATGATCAATTAGGTCATTTACGTCCTCCCTAGGCTTATTCTTGTCCAATTAGGGTTTTTAACCAATCTTGTGCATCCAATAACTTTGTTTGTGTCATTGAATTAATATTTAGGTCATTTTCGTCATCGCTAGGCATATTCTTGTCCAATTAGGGTTTTTAACCAATCTTGTGCATCCAATAGGTGTGTTTGTGTCATTGGATGATCAATTAGGTCATTTTCGTCCTCCCTAGGCTTATTCTTGTCCAATTAGGGTTTTTAACCAATCTTGTGCATCCGATAAGTTTGTTTGTGTCATTAAATTAATATTTAGGTCATTTTCGTCATCCCTAGGCATATTCTTGTCCAATTAGGGTTTTTAACCAATCTTGTGCATCCAATAGGTGTGTTTGTGTCATTGGATGATCATTGAGGTCATTTTCGTCCTCCCTAGGCTTATTCTTGTCCAATTAGGGTTTTTAACCAATCTTGTGCATCCAATAAGTTGAGTTGTGTCATTGGATTAACATTTAGGTCATTTTCGTCCTCCCCAGGCTTATTCTTGTCCAATTAGGGTTTTTAACCAATCTTGTGCATCCAATAGGTGTGTTTGTGTCATTGGATGATCAATTAGGTCATTTTCGTCCTCCATAGGCTTATTCTTGTCCAATTAGGGTTTTTGACCAATCTTGTGCATCCAATAAGTTGAGTTGTGTCATTGGATTAACATTTAGGTCATTTTCGTCCTCACTAGGCTTATTCTTGTCCAATTAGGGTTTTTAACCAATCTTGTGCATCCAATAGGTGTGTTTGTGTCATTGGATGATCAATTAGGTCATTTTCGTCCTCCCTAGGCTTATTCTTGTCCAATTAGGGTTTTTAACCGATCTTGTGCATCCAATAGGTGTGTTTGTGTCATTGGATGATCAATTAGGTCATTTTCGTCCTCCCTAGGCATATTCTTGTCCAATTAGGGTTTTTAACCAATCTTGTGCATCCAATAGGTGTGTTTGTGTCATTGGATGCTCAATTAGGTCATTTTCGTCCTCCCTAGGCTTTTTCTTGTCCAATTAGGGTTTTTAACCTATCTTGTGCATCCAATAAGTTCATTTGTGTCATTGGATTAACATTTAGGTCATTTTCGTCCTCCCTAGGCATATTCTTGTCCAATTAGGGTTTTTAACCAATCTTGTGCATCCAATAGGTGTGTTTGTGTCATTGGATGATCAATTAGGTCATTTTCGTCCTCCCTAGGCATATTCTTGTCCAATTAGGGTTTTTAACCAATCTTGTGCATCCAATAAGTTTGTTTGTTTCATTGAATTAATATTTAGGTCATTTTCGTCTTCCCTAGGCATATTCTTGTCCAATTAGGGGTTTTAACCAATCTTGTGCATCCAATAGGTGTATTTGTGTCATTGGATGATCAATTAGGTCATTTTCGTCCTCCCTAGGCATATTCTTGTCCAATTAGGGTTTTTAACGAATCTTGTGCATCCAATAGGTGTGTTTGTGTCATTGGATGATCAATTAGGTCATTTTCGTCCTGCCTAGGCTTATTCTTGTCCAATTAGGGTTTTTAACCAATCTTGTGCATCCAATAAGTTCATTTGTGTCATTGGATGATCAATTAGGTCATTTTCGTCCTCCCTAGGTATATTCTTGTCCAACTAGGGTTTTTAACCAATCTTGTGCATCCAATAGATGTGTTTGTGTCTTTGGATGATCAATTAGGTTATTTTCGTCCTCCCAAGGCTTATTCTTGTCCAATTAGGGTTTTTAACCAATCTTGTGCATCCAATAGGTGTGTTTGTGTCATTGGATGATCAATTAGGTCATTTTCGTCCTCCCTAGGCATATTCTTGTCCAATTAGGGTTTTTAACCAATCTTGTGCATCCAATAATTGTGTTTGTGTCATTGGATGATCAATTAGGTCATTTTCGTCCTCCCTAGGCTTATTCTTGTCCAATTAGGGTTTTTAACCAATCTTGTGCATCTAATAGGTGTGTTTGTGTCATTGGATGATCAATTAGGTCATTTTGGTCCTCCCAAGGCTTATTCTTGTCCAATTAGGGTTTTTAACCAATCTTGTGCATCCGATAAGTTTGTTTGTGTCATTGAATTAATATTTAGGTCATTTTCGTCCTCCCTAGGCATATTCTTGTCCAATTAGGGTTTTTAACCAATCTTGTGCATCCAATAGGTGTGTTTGTGTCGTTGGATGATCAATTAGGTAATTTTCGTCCTCCCTAGGCTTATTCATGTCCAATTAGGGTTTTTAACCCATCTTGTGCATCCAATAAGTTTGTTTGTGTCATTGAATTAATATTTTGGTCATTTTCGTCCTCCCTAAGCTTATTCTTGTCCAATTAGGGTTTTTATCCAATCTTGTGCATCCAATAGGTGTGTTTGTGTCATTGGATGATCAATTAGGTCATTTTCGACCTCCCTAGGCTTATTCTTGTCCAATTAGGGTTTTTAACCTATCTTGTGCATCCAATAAGTTTATTTGTGTCATTGAATTAATATTTAGGTCATTTTCGTCCTCCCTAAGCTTATTCTTGTCCAATTAGGGTTTTTAACCAATCTTGTGCATCCAATAGGTGTGTTTGTGTCATTGGATGATCAATTAGGTCATTTTCGTCCTCCCTAGGCATATTCTTGTCCAATTAGGGTTTTTAACCAATCTTGTGCATCCAATAGGTGTGTTTCTGTCATTGGATGATCAATTAGGTCATTTTCGCCTCCCTAGGGTTATTCTTGTCCAATTAGGGTTTTTAACCAATCTTGTGCATCCAATAGGTGTGTTTGTGTCATTGGATGATCAATTAGGTCATTTTCGACCTCCCTAGGCTTATTCTTGTCCAATTAGGGTTTTTAACCAATCTTGTGCATCCAATAAGTTTTTTTGTGTCATTGAATTAATATTTAGGTCATTTTCGTCCTCCCTAGGCATATTCTTGGCCAATTAGGGTTTTTAACCAATCTTGTGCATCCAATAGGTGTGTTTGTGTCATTGGATGATCAATTAGGTCATTTTCGTCCTCCCTAGGCTTATTCTTGTCCAATTAGGGTTTTTAACCAATCTTGTGCATCCAATAGGTGTGTTTGTGTCATTGGATGATCAATTAGGTCATTTTAGTCCTCCCTAGGCTTATTCTTGTCCAATTAGGGTTTTTAACTAATCTTGTGCATCCAACAAGTTCATTAGTGTCATTGGACGATCAATTAGGTCATTTCGTCCTCCCTAGGCATGTTCTTGTCGAACTAGGGTTTTTAACCTATCTTGTGCATCCAATAGGTGTGTTTGTGTCATTGGATGATCAACTAGCTCATTTTCGTTCTCCCTAGGATTATTCTTGTCCAATTAGGGTTTTTAACCAATCTTGTGCATCCAATAAGTTCATTTGTGTCATTGGATTAACATTTAGGTCATTTTCGTCCTCCCTAGGCATATTCTTGTCCAATTAGGGTTTTTAACCAATCTTGTGTATCCAATAGGTGTGTTTGTGTCATTGGATGATCAATTAGGCCATTTTCGTCCTCCCTAGGCTTATTCTTGTCCAATTAGGGTTTTTAACCAATCTTGTGCATCCAATAAGTTCATTTGTGTTATTGGATTGACATTTAGGTCATATTCGTCCTCCCTAGGCATATTCTTGTCCAATTAGGGTTTTTAACCAATCTTGTTCTTCCAATAGGTGTGTTTGTGTCATTGGATGATCAATTAGGTCATTTTCGTCCTCCCTAGGGATATTCTTGTCCAATTAGGGTTTTTAACCAATCTTGTTCATCCAATAGGTGTGTTTGTGTCATTGGATGATCAATTAGGTCATTTTCGTCCTCCCTAGGCTTATTCTTGTCCAATTAGGGTTTTTAACCAATCTTGTGTATCCAATAAGTTCATTAGTGTCATTGGATGATCAACTAGGTCATTTCCGTCCTCCCTAGGCATGTTCTTGTCCAACTAGGGTTTTGAACCAATCTTGTGCATCCAATAGGTGTGTTTGTGTCATTGGATGATCAATTAGGTCATTTTCGTCCTTCCTAGGCATATTATTGTCTAATTAGGGTTTTTAACCAATCTTGTGCATCCAATAAGTTTGTTTGTGTCATTGAATTAATATTTAGGTCATTTTGGTCCTCCCTAGGCATATTATAGTCCAATTAGGGTTTTTAACCAATCTTGTGCATCCAATAGGTGTGTTTGTGTCATTGGATGATCAATTAGGTCATTTTCGTCCTCCCTAGGCATATTCTTGTCCAATTAGGGTTTTTAACCAATCTTGTGCATCCAATAGGTGTGTTTGTGTCATTGGATGATCAATTAGGTCATTTTCGTCCTCCCTAGGCTTATTCTTGTCCAATTAGGGTTTTTAACCAATCTAGTGCTGCCAATAAGTTCATTTGTGTCATTGGATGATCAATTAGGTCATTTTCGTCCTCCCTAGGCTTATTCTTGTCCAACTAGGGTTTTTAACCAATCTTGTGCATCCAATAGGTGTGTTTGTGTCATTGGATGATCAATTAGGTCATTTTCGTCCTCCCTAGGCATATTATTGTCCAATTAGGGTTTTTAACCAATCTTGTGCATCCAATATGTTGAGTTGTGTCATTGGATTAACATTTAGGTCATTTTCGTCCTCCCTAGGCTTATTCTTGTCCAATTAGGGTTTTTAACCAATCTTGTGCATCCAATAGGTGTGTTTGTGTCATTGGATGATCAATTAGGTCATTTTCGTCCTCCCTAGGCTTATTCTTGTCCAATTAGGGTTTTTAACCAATCTTGTGCATCCGATAAGTTTGTTTGTGTCATTTAATTAATATTTAGGTCATTTTCGTCCTCCCTAGGCACATTCTTGTCCAATTAGGGTTTTTAACCAATCTTGTGCATCCAATAGGTGTGTTTGTGTCATTGAATGATCAATTAGGTCATTTTCGTCCTCCCTAGGCTTATTCTTGTCCAATTAGGGTTTTTAACCAATCTTGTGCATCCAATAAATTGAGTTGTGTCATTGGATTAACATTTAGGTCATTTTCATCCTCCCTAGGCTTATTCTTGTCCAATTAGGGTTTTTAACCAATCTTGTGCATCCAATAGGTGTGTTTGTGTCATTGGATGATCAATTAGGTCATTTTCGTCCTCCCTAGGCTTATTCTTGCCCAATTAGGGTTTTTAACGAATCTTGTGCATCCAATAAGTTGTGTTGTGTCATTGGATTAACATTTAGGTCATTTTCGTCCTCCC
>JBBPBR010002071.1:0-14090 GCA_037974775.1 Cicer pinnatifidum | reverse complement strand
AAGAATATGCCTATGGAGGACGAAAATGACCTAATTGATCATCCAATGACACAAACACACCTATTGGATGCACAAGATTGATTAAAAACCCTAATTGGACAAGAATATGCCTAGGGAGAACGAAAATGACCTAAATTGATCATCCAATGACACAAACACACCTATTGGATGAACAAGATTGGTTAAAAACCCTAATTGGACAAGAATATGCCTAGGGAGGACGAAAATGACCTAAAAATTAATTCAATGACACAAATGAACTTATTGGATGCACAAGATTGGTTAAAAACCCATATTGGACAAGAATATGCCTAGGGAGGACGAAAATGACCTAATTGACCATCCAATGACACAAACACACCTATTGGATGCACAAGATTGGTTAAAAACCCTAATTGGACAAGAATAAGCCTAGGGAGGAAGAAAATGGCCTAAATGTGAATCCAATGACACAACTCAACTTATTGGATGCACAAGATTTGTTAAAAACCCTAATTGGACAAGAATATGCCTAGGGAGGACGAAAATGACCTAAATATTAATTCAATGACACAAATGAACTTATTGGATGCACAAGATTGGTTAAAAACCCTAATTGGACAAGAATAAGCATAGGGAGGACGAAAATGACCTAATTGATCATCCAATGACACAAACACACCTATTGGATGCACAAGATTGGTTAAAAACCCTAATTGGGCAAGAATATGCCTAGGGAGGACGAAAATGACCTAATTGATCATGCAATGACACAAACACACCTATTGGATGCACAAGATTGATTAAATACCCTAATTGGACAAGAATATGCCTAGGGAGATCGAAAATGACCTAAATTGATCATCCAATGACACAAACACACCTATTGGATGCACAAGATTGGTTAAAAACCCTAATTGGACAAGAATATGCCTAGGGAGAACGAAAATGACCTAAATGTTAATCCAATGACACAAATGAACTTATTGGATGCACAAGATTGGTTAAAAACCCTAATTGGACAAGAATAAGCCTAGGGAGGACGAAAATGACCTAATTGATCATCCAATGAAACAAACACACCTATTGGATACACAAGATTGATTAAAAACCCTAATTGGACAAGAATAAGCCTAAGGAGGACGAAAATGACCTAATTGATAATCCAATGACACAAACACACCTATTGGATGCACAAGATTGGTTAAAAACCCTAGTTGGACAAGAATATGCCTAGGGAGGACGAAAATGACCTAATTGATCATCCAATGACACAAACACACCTATTGGATGCACAAGATTGATTAAAAACCCTAATTGGACAAGAATATGCCTAGGGAGAACGAAAATGACCTAAATTTAACATCCAATTACACAAACACACCTATTGGATGCACAAGATTGGTTAAAAACCCTAATTGGACCAGAATATGCCTAGGGAGGACGAAAATGACCTAATTGATCATCCAATGACACAAACACACCTATTGGATGCACAAGATTGATTAAAAACCCTAATTGGACAAGAATATGCCTAGGGAGAACGAAAATGACCTAAATTGATCATCCAATGACACAAACACACCTATTGGATGCACAAGATTGGTTAAAAACCCTAATTGGACAAGAATAAGCATAGGGAGGACGAAAATGACCTAATTGATCATCCAATGACACAAACACACCTATTGGATGCACAAGATTGGTTAAAAACCCTAATTGGACAAGAATATGCCTAGGGAGGACGAAAATGACCTAATTGATCATCCAATGACACAAACACACCTATTGGATGCACAAGATTGGTTAAAAACCCTAGTTGGACAAGAATATGCCTAGGGAGGACGAAAACGACCTAATTGATCATCCAATGACTCAAACACACCTATTGGATGCACAAGATTGGTTAAAAACCCTAATTGGACAAGAATATGCCTAGGGAGGACGAAAATGACCTAAATATTAATTCAATGACACAAATGAACTTATTGGATGCACAAGATTGGTTAAAAACCCTAATTGGACAAGAATAAGCATAGGGAGGACGAAAATGACCTAATTGATCATCCAATGACACAAACACACCTATTGGATGCACAAGATTGGTTAAAAACCCGAAAATAACCTAATTGATCATCCAATGACACAAGCACACCTATTGGATGCACAAGATTGGTTAAAAACCCTAATTGGACAAGAATAAGCCTAGGGAGGACGAAAATCACCTAAATGTTAATCCAATGACACAACTCAACTTATTGGATGCACAAGATTGGTTAAAAACTCTAATTGGACAAGAATAAGCCTAGGGAGGACGAAAATGACCTAATTGATCATCCAATGACACAAACACACCAATTGGATGCACAAGATTTGTTAAAAACCCTAATTGGACAAGAATATGCCTAGGGAGGACGAAAATGACCTAATTGATCATCCAATGACACAAACACACCTATTGGATGCACAAGATTGGTTAAAAACCCTAATTGGACAAGAATAAGCCTAGGGAGGACGAAAATGACCTAATTGATCATCCAATGACACAAACACATCTATTGGATGCACAAGATTGGTTAAAAACCCTAATTGGACAAGAATAAGCATAGGGAGGACGAAAATGACCTAATTGATCATCCAATGACACAAACACACCTATTGGATGCACAAGATTGGTTAAAAACCCTAATTGGACAAGAATATGCCTAGGTAGGACGAAAATGACCTAAATGTTAATCCAATGACACAACTCAACTTATTGGATGCACAAGATTGGTTAAAAACCCTAATTGGACAAGAATAAGCCTAGGGAGGACGAAAATAACCTAATTGATCATCCAATGACACAAACACAGCTATTGGATGCACAAGATTCGTTAAAAACCCAAATTGGACAAGAATATGCCTAGGGAGGACGAAAATGACCTAATTGATCATCCAATGACACAAACACACCTATTGGATGCACAAGATTGGTTAAAAACCCTAATTGGACAAGAATATGCCTAGGGAGGACGAAAATGACCTAATTGATCATCCAATGACACAAACACACCTATTGGATGCACAAGATTGGTTAAAAACCCTAATTGGACAAGAATATGCCTAAGGAGGACGAAAATGACCTAAATATTAATTCAATGACACAAACAAACTTATCGGATGCACAACATTGGTTAAAAACCCTAATTGGTCAAGAATAAGCCTAGGGACGACGAAAATGACCTAATTGATCATCCAATGACACACACACACCTATTGGATGCACAAGATTGGTTAAAAACCCTAATTGGACAAGAATAAGCGTAGGGAGAACGAAAATGACCTAAATGTTAATCCAATAACACAACTCAACTTATTGGATGCACAAGATTGGTTAAAAACCCTAATTGGATAAGAATAAGCCTAGGGAGGACGAAAATGACCTAATTGATCATCCAATGACACAAAGACACCTATTGGATGCACAAGATTCATTAAAAACCCTAATTTGACAAGAATATGCCTAGGGAGGACGAAAATGACCTAAATGTTAATCCAATGACACAAATGAACGTATTGAATGCACAAGATTGGTTAAAAACCCTAATTGGACAAGAATAAGCATAGGGAGGACGAAAATGACCTAATTGATCATCCAATGACACAAACACACCTATTGGATGCACAAGATTGGTTAAAAACCCTAATTGGACAAGAATATGCCTAGGGAGGACGAAAATGACCTAAATGTTAATCCAATGACACAAATGAACTTATTAGATGTACAAGATTGGTTAAAAACCCTAATTGGACAAGAATAAGCATAGGGAGGACGAAAATGACCTAATTGATCATCCAATGACACAAACACACCTATTGGATGCACAAGATTGGTTAAAAACCCTAATTGGACAAGAATATGCCTAGGGAGGCCGAAAATGACCTAATTGATCATCCAATGACACAAACACACCTATTGGATGCACAAGATTGGTTAAAAACCCTAATTGGACAAGAATATGCCTAGGGAGGACGAAAATGACCTAATTGATCATCCAATGACACAAACACATCTATTGGATGCACAAGATTGGTTAAAAACCCTAATTGCACAAGAATATGCCTAGGGAGGACGAAAATGACCTAAATGTTAATCCAATGACACAAATGAACTTATTGGATGCACAAGATTGGTTAAAAACCCTAATTGGACAAGAATAAGCCTAGGGAGGACGAAAATGACCTAAATGTTAATCCAATGACACAACTCAACTTATTCGATGCACAAGATTGGTTAAAAACCCTAATTGGACAAGAATATGCCTAGGGAGGACGGATATGACCTAAATGTTAATCCAATGACACAAATGAACTTATTGGATGCACAAGATTGGTTAAAAACCCTAATTGGACAAGAATATGCCTAGGGAGGACGAAAATGACCTAAATGATCATCCAATGACACAAATGAACTTATTGGATGCACAAGATTGGTTAAAAACCCTAATTGGACAAGAATTAGCCTTGGGAGGACGAATATGACCTAATTGATAATCCAATGACACAAACACACGTATTGGAAGCACAAGATTGTTTAAAAACCCTAATTGGACAAGAATAAGCCTAGGGAGGACGAAAATGACCTAATTGATCATCCAATGACACAAACACACCTATTGGAAGCACAAGATTGGTTAAAAACCCTAATTGGGCAAGTATAAGCCTAGGGAGGACGAAAATGACCTAACTGATCATCCAATGACACAAACATACCTATTGGATGCACAAGATTGGTTAAAAACCCTAATTGGACAAGAATAAGCCTATGGAGGACGAAAAGGACCTAATTGATCATCCAATGACACAAACATACCTATTGGATGCACAAGATTGGTTAAAAACCCTAATTGGACAAGAATAAGCCTAGGGAGGACGAAAATGACCTAAATGTGAATCCAATGACACAACTCAACTTATTGGATGCACAAGATTGCTTAAAAACCCAAATTGGACAAGAATATGCCTAGGGAAGACGAAAATGACCTAAATGTTAATCCAATAACACAAATGAACTTATTGGATGCACAAGATTGGTTAAAAACCCTAATTGGACAAGAATAAGCATAGGGAGGACGAAAATGACCTAATTGATCATCCAATGACACAAACACACCTATTGGATGCACAAGATTGGTTAAAAACCCTAATTGGACAAGAATATGCCTAGGGAGGACGAAAATGACCTAATTGATCATCCAATGACACAAACACACCTATTGGATGCACAAGATTGGTTAAAAACCCTAATTGGACAAGAATATGCCTAGGGAGGACGGATATGACCTAAATGTTAATCCAATGACACAAATGAACTTATTGGATGCTCAAGATTGGTTAAAAACCCTAATTGGACAAGAATATGCCTAGGGAGGACTAAAATGACCTAATTGATCATCCAATGACACAAACACACCTATTGGATGCACAAGATTGGTTAAAAACCCTAATTGGACAAGAATATGCCTAGGGAGGACGAAAATGACCTAATTGATCATCCAATGACACAAACACACCTATTGGATGCACAAGATTGGTTAAAAACCCTAATTGGACAAGAATATGCCTAGGGAGGATGAAAATGACCTAAATATTAATTCAATGACACAAATGAACTTATTGGATGCACAAGATTGGTTAAAAACCCTAATTGGACAAGAATAAGCATAGGGAGGACGAAAATGACCTAATTGATCATCCAATGACACAAACACACCTATTGGATGCACAAGATTGGTTAAAAACCCTAATTGGACAAGAATATGCCTAGGGAGGACGAAAATGACCTAATTGATCATCCAATGACACAAACACACCTATTGGATGCACAAGATTCGTTAAAAACCCTAATTGGACAAGAATATGCCTAGGGAGGAAGAAAATAACCTAATTGATCATCCAATGACACAAACACACCTATTGGATGCACAAGATTGGTTAAAAACCCTAATTGGACAAGAATATGCCTAGGGAGGACGAAAATGACCTAATTGATCATCCAATGACTCAAACACACCTATTGAATGCACAAGATTGGTTAAAAACCCTAATTGAACAAGAATATGCCTAGGGAGGACGAAAATGACCTAAATATTAATTCAATGACACAAATGAACTTATTGGATGCACAAGATTGGTTAAAAACCCCAATTGGACAAGAATAAGCATAGGGAGGACGAAAATGACCTAATTGATCATCCAATGACACAAACACACCTATTGGATGCACAAGATTGGTTAAAAACCCTAATTGGACAAGAATATGCCTATGGAGGACGAAAATGACCTAATTGATCATCCAATGACACAAACACACCTATTGGATGCACAAGATTGATTAAAAACCCTAATTGGACAAGAATATGCCTAGGGAGAACGAAAATGACCTAAATTGATTATCCAATGACACAAACACACCTATTGGATGCACAAGATTGGTTAAAAACCCTAATTGGACAAGAATATGCCTATGGAGGACGAAAATGACCTAATTGATCATCCAATGACACAAACACACCTATTGGATGCACAAGATTGATTAAAAACCCTAATTGGACAAGAATATGCCTAGGGAGAACGAAAATGACCTAAATTGATCATCCAATGGCACAAACACACCTATTGGATGCACAAGATTGGTTAAAAACCCTAATTGGATAAGAATATGCCTAGGGAGGACGAAAATGACCTAAATATTAATTCAATGACACAAATGAACTTATTGGATGCACAAGATTGGTTAAAAACCCTAATTGGACAAGAATATGCCTAGGGAGGACGAAAATGACCTAATTGACCATCCAATGACACAAACACACCTATTGGACGCACATGATTGGTTAAAAACCCTAATTGGACAAGAATAAGCCTAGGGAGGAAGAAAATGGCCTAAATGTGAATCCAATGACACAACTCAACTTATTGGACGCACAAGATTTGTTAAAAACCCTAATTGGACAAGAATAAGCCTAGGGAGGACGAAAATGACCTAAATGTTAATCCAATGACACAACTCAACTTATTGGAAGCACAAGATTGGTTAAAAACCCTAATAGGACAAGAATAAGCATAGGGAGGACGAAAATGACCTAAATATTAATTCAATGACACAAATGAACTTATTGGATGCACAAGATTGGTTAAAAACCCTAATTGGACAAGAATATGCCTAGGGAGGACGAAAATGACCTAATTGACCATCCAATGACACAAACAGACCTATTGGATGCACAAGATTGGTTAAAAACCCTAATTGGACAAGAATATGCCTAGGGAGGACGAAAATGATCTAATTGACCATCCAATGACACAAACACACCTATTGGATGCACAAGATTGGTTAAAAACCCTAATTGGACAAGAATATGCCTAGGGAGGACGAAAATGACCTAATTGACCATCCAATGACACAAACACACCTATTGGACGCACAAGATTGGTTAAAAACCCTAATTGGACAAGAATAAGCCTAGGGAGGACGAAAATGACCTAAATGTTAATCCAATGACACAACTCAACTTATTGGAAGCACAAGATTGGTTAAAAACCCTAATAGGACAAGAATAAGCATAGGGAGGACGAAAATTACCTAATTGATCATCCAATGACTCAAACACACCTATTGGATGCACAAGATTGATTAAAAACCCTAATTGGAAAGGAATATGCCTAGGGAGAACGAAAATGACCTAAATTGATCATCCAATGACACAAACACACCTATTGGATGCACAAGATTGGTTAAAAACCCTAATTGGACAAGAATATGCCTAGGGAGGACGAAAATGACCTAAATATTAATTCAATGACACAAATGAACTTATTGGATGCACAAGATTGGTTAAAAACCCTAATTGGACAAGAATATGCCTAGGGAGGACGAAAATGACCTAATTGACCATCCAATGACACAAACAAACCTATTGGATGCACAAGATTGGTTAAAAACCCTAATTGGACAAGAATAAGCCTAGGGAGGAAGAAAATGGCCTAAATGTGAATCCAATGACACAACTCAACTTATTGGATGCACAAGATTTGTTAAAAACCCTAATTGGACAAGAATATGCCTAGGGAGGACGAAAATGACCTAAATATTAATTCAATGACACAAATGAACTTATTGGATGCACAAGATTGGTTAAAAACCCTAATTGGACAAGAATAAGCATAGGGAGGACGAAAATGACCTAATTGATCATCCAATGACACAAACACACCTATTGGATGCACAAGATTGGTTAAAAACCCTAATTGGGCAAGAATATGCCTAGGGAGGACGAAAATGACCTAATTGATCATGCAATGACACAAACACACCTATTGGATGCACAAGATTGATTAAATACCCTAATTGGACAAGAATATGCCTAGGGAGATCGAAAATGACCTAAATTGATCATCCAATGACACAAACACACCTATTGGATGCACAAGATTGGTTAAAAACCCTAATTGGACAAGAATATGCCTAGGGAGAACGAAAATGACCTAAATGTTAATCCAATGACACAAATGAACTTATTGGATGCACAAGATTGGTTAAAAACCCTAATTGGACAAGAATATGCCTAGGGAGGACGAAAATGACCTAAATGCTAATCCAATGACACAACTCAACTTATTTGATGCACAAGATTGGTTAAAAACCCTAATTGGTCAAGAATAAGCCTAGGGAGGACGAAAATGACCTAATTGATCATCCAATGACACAAACACACCTACTGGATGCACAAGATTGGTTAAAAACCCTAATTGGACAAGAATAAGCCTAGGGAGGACGAAAATGACCAAATTGATCATCCATTGCCACAAACACACCTATTGGATCCACAAGATTGGTTAAAAACCCTAATTGGACAAGAATATGCCTAGGGAGGACGAAAATGACCTAATTGATCATCCAATGACACAAACACACCTATTGGATGCACAAGATTGGTTAAAAACCCTAATTGGATGCACAAGATTGATCACAAGATTGACATAAGCCTAGGGAGGACGAAAATGACCTAATTGATCATCCAATGACACAAACACACCTATTGGATGCACAAGATTGGTTAAAAACCCTAATTGGACAAGAATATGCCTAGGGAAGACGAAAATGACCTAATTGATCATCCAATGACACAAACACACCTATTGGATGCACAAGATTGGTTAAAAACCCTAATTGGACAAGAATATGCCTAGGGAAGACGAAAATGACCTAATTGATCATCCAATGACACAAACACACATATTGGATGCACAAGATTGGTTAAAAACCCTAATTGGACAAGAATAAGCCTAGGGAGGACGAAAATGACCTAATTGATCATCCAATGACACAAACACACCTATTAGATGCACAAGATTGGTTAAAAACCCTAATTGGACAAGAATATGCCTAGGGAGGAGATAAATAACCTAATTGATCATCCAATGACACAAACACACCTATTGGATGCACAAGATTGGTTAAAAACCCTAATTGGACAAGAATATGCCTATGGAGGACGAAAATGACCTAATTGATCATCCAATGACACAAACACACCTATTGGATGCACAAGATTGATTAAAAACCCTAATTGGACAAGAATATGCCTAGGGAGAACGAAAATGACCTAAATTGATCATCCAATGACACAAACACACCTATTGGATGCACAAGATTGGTTAAAAACCCTAATTGGACAAGAATATGCCTAGGGAGAATGAAAATGACCTAAATGTTAATCTAATGACACAAATGAACTTATTGGATGCACAAGATTGGTTAAAAACACTAATTGGACAAGAATAAGCCTAGGGAGGACGAAAATGACCTAATTGATCATCCAATGACACAAACACACCTATTGGATGCACAAGATTGATTAAAAACCCTAATTGGACAAGAATAAGCCTAAGGAGGACGAAAATGACCTAATGGATAATCCAATGACACAAACACACCTATTGGATGCACAAGATTGGTTAAAAACCCTAGTTGGACAAGAATATGCCTAGGGAGGACGAAAATGACCTAATTGATCATCCAATGACACAAACACACCTATTGGATGCACAAGATTGATTAAAAACCCTAATTGGACAAGAATATGCCTAGGGAGAACGAAAATGACCTAAAATGATCATCCAATGACACAAACACACCTATTGGATGCACAAGATTGGTTAAAAACCCTAATTGGACAAGAATATGCCTAGGGAGGACGAAAATGACCTAATTGATCATCCAATGACACAAACACACCTATTGGATGCACAAGATTGGTCTAAAACTCAAATTGGACAATAATATGCCTAAGGAGGACGAAAATGACCTAAATGTTAATCCAATGACACAAATGAACGTATTGGTACACAAGATTGGTTAAAAACCCTAATTGGACAAGAATAAGCCTAGGGAGGACGAAAATGACCTAAATGTTAATCCAATGACACAACTCAACTTATTGGAAGCACAAGATTGGTTAAAAACCCTAATTGGACAAGAATAAGCATAGGGAGGACGAAAATGACCTAATTGATCATCCAATGACACAAACACACCTATTGGATGCACAAGATTGGTTAAAAACCCTAATTGGACAACAATAAGCCTAGTGAAGACGAAAATGACCTAATTTATCATCCAATGACACAAACACACCTACTTGATGCACAAGATTGGTTAAAAACCCTAATTGGACAAGAATAAGCCTAGGGAGGACGAAAATGACCTAATTGATCATCCAATGACACAAACACACCTATTGGATGCACAAGATTGGTTAAAAACCCTAATTGGACAAGAATATGCCTAGGAAGGACGAAAATGACCTAAATGTTAATCCAATGACATAAATGAACTTATTGGATGCACAAGATTGGTTAAAAACCCTAATTGGACAAGAATAAGCCTAGGGAGGACGAAAATGACCTAATTGATCATCCAATGACACAAACACACCTATTGGATGCACAAGATTGGTTAAAAACCCTAATTGGACAATAATATGTTTAGGGAGAACGAAAATGACCTAAATATTAATTCAATGACACAAACAAACTTATTGGATGCACAAGATTGGTTAAAAACCCTAATTGGACAAGAATAAACCTAGGGAGGACGAAAATGACCTAGTTGATCATCCAATGACACAAACACACCTATTGGATGCACAAGATTGGTTAAAAACCCTAATTGGACAAGAATATGCCTAGGGAGGACGAAAATGACCTAAATAATAATTCAATGACACAAACAAAGTTATTGGATGCACAAGATTGGTTAAAAACCCTAATTGGACAAGAATAAGCCTAAGGAGGACGAAAATGACCTAATTGATCATCCAATGACACAAACACACCTATTGGATGCACAAGATTGGTTAAAAACCCTAATTGGACAAAAATATGCCTAGGGAGGACGAAAATGACCTAAATATTAATTCAATGACACAAACAAACATATAGGATGCACAAGATTGGTTAAAAACCCTAATTGGACAAGAATAAGCCTAGGGAGGACGAAAATGACCTAATTGATCATCCAATGACACAAATGAACTTATTGGATGCACAAGATTGGTTAAAAACCCTAATTGGACAAGAATAAGCCTAGGGAGGACCAAAATGATCTAATTGATCATCCAATGACACAAACACACTATTGGATGCACAAGATTGGTTAAAAACCCTTATTGGACAAGAATAAGCCTAGGGAGGACGAAAATGACCTAATTGATCTTCCAATGACACAAACACACCTATTGGATGCAAGAGATTGGATAAAAACCCTAATTGGATAAGAATATGCCTAGGGAGGACGAAAATGACCTAAATATTAATTCAATGAAACAAACAAACTTATTGGATGCACAAGATTGGTTAAAAACCCTAATTGGACAAGAATAAGCATAGGGAGGACGAAAATGACCTAATTGATCATCCAATGACACAAACACACCTATTGGATGCACAAGATTGGTTAAAAACCCTAATTGGACAAGAATATGCCTAGGGAGGACGAAAATGACCTAAATATTAATTCAATGACATAAACAAACTTATTGGATGCACAAGATTGGTTAAAAACCCTAATTGGACAAGAATAAGCCTAGGGAGGACGAAAATGACCTAATTGATCATCCAATGACACAAACACACCTATTGGATGCACAAGATTGGATAAAAACCCTAATTGGACAAGAATATTCCTAGGGAGGACGAAAATGACCTAAATATTAATTCAATGACATAAACAAACTTATTGGATGCACAAAATTGGTTAAAAACCCTAATTGGACAAGAATGTGCCTAGGGAGGACGAAAATGACCTAATTGATCATCCAATGACACAAACACACCTATTGGATGCACAAGATTGGTTAAAAACCCTAATTGGACAAGAATATGCCTAGGGAGGACGAAAATGACCTAAATATTAATTCAATGACACAAATGAACTTATTGGATCCACAAGATTGGTTAAAAACCCTAATTGGACAAGAATAAGCATAGGGAGGACGAAAATGACCTAATTGATCATCCAATGACACAAACACACCTATTGGATGCACAAGATTGGTTAAAAACCCTAATTGGACAAGAATATGCCTAGGGAGGACGAAAATGACCTAATTGATCATCCAATGACACAAATGAACTTATTGGATGCACAAGATTTGATAAAAACCCTAATTGGACAAGAATAAGCTTAGGGAGGACGAAAATGACCTAATTGATCATCCAATGACACAAACACACCTATTGGATGCACAAGATTGGTTAAAAACCCTAATTGGACAAGAATATGCCTATGGAGGACGAAAATGACCTAAATATTAATTCAATGACACAAATGAACTTATTGGATGCACAAGATTGGTTAAAAACCCTAATTGGACAAGAATATGCCTAGGGAGGACGAAAATGACCTAATTGACCATCCAATGACACAAACACACCTATTGGATGCACAAGATTGGTTAAAAACCCTAATTGGACAAGAATAAGCCTAGGGAGGAAGAAAATGGCCTAAATGTGAATCCAATGACACAACTCAACTTATTGGATGCACAAGATATGTTAAAAACCCTAATTGGACAAGAATAAGCCTAGGGAGGAAGAAAATGGCCTAAATGTGAATCCAATGACACAACTCAACTTATTGGATGCACAAGATTTGTTAAAAACCCTAATTGGACAAGAATATGCCTAGGGAGGACGAAAATGACCTAAATATTAATTCAATGACACAAATGAACTTATTGGATGCACAAGATTGGTTAAAAACCCTAATTGGACAAGAATATGCCTAGGGAGGACGAAAATGACCTAATTGACCATCCAATGACACAAACACACCTATTGGACGCACAAGATTGGTTAAAAACCCTAATTGGACAAGAATAAGCCTAGGGAAGAAGAAAATGGCCTAAATGTGAATCCAATGACACAACTCAACTTATTGGATGCACAAGATTTGTTAAAAACCCTAATTGGAGAAGAATATGCCTAGGGAGGACGAAAATGACCTAAATATTAATTCAATGACACAAATGAACTTATTGGATGCACAAGATTGGTTAAAAACCCTAATTGGACAACAATAAGCATAGGGAGGACGAAAATGACCTAATTGATCATCCAATGACACAAACACACCTATTGGATGCACAAGATTGGTTAAAAATCCTAATTGGACAAGAATATGCCTAGGGAGGACGAAAATGACCTAAATATTAATTCAATGACACAAATGAACTTATTGGATGCACAAGATTGGTTAAAAACCCTAATTGGACAAGAATAAGCATAGGGAGGACGAAAATGACCTAATTGATCATCCAATGACACAAACACACCTATTGGATGCACAAGATTGGTTAAAAACCCTAATTGGACAAGAATATGCCTAGGGAGGACGAAAATGACCTAATTGATCATCCAATGACTCAAACACACCTATTGAATGCACAAGATTGGTTAAAAACCCTAATTGAACAAGAATATGCCTAGGGAGGACGAAAATGACCTAAATATTAATTCAATGACACAAATGAACTTATTGGATGCACAAGATTGGTTAAAAACCC
>JBBPBR010002070.1:0-11932 GCA_037974775.1 Cicer pinnatifidum | reverse complement strand
CCAAATTCCAAAACATAACACTTAACACTTATAACACAATTACTACAACATCATGAGTTTCGAGATAGTATTGCAATCACACATGTTATCACCAAATTCCAAAACATAACACTTAACACTTATAACACAATACCCACACGGACAAAATGAACCAACAATTCACATTTTAACAGGGTGTAGTCTCTCACGGACAAACACATGTGCAGTCTCTCACGGACAAACACAATTCACCAGGGCGTAGTCTCTCACGGACAAACCCCTGTGCAGTCTCTCACGGACAAACACAATTCACCAAGAAACGTAAGTCGTAAACGTACTGCCTATCACGGGCCCGTACCGTTTACCAAGGTGCCACCTATCACGGGTCTGCACAACTTACCAAAAATCGTAAACCATAAACGTACTGCCTATCACGGGCCCGTACCGTTTACCAAGAAACGTAAGTCGTAAACGTACCACCTATCACGGGTCTGTACTGTTTAGCGAGGTGCCACCTATCACGGGTCTGCACAACTTACCAAAAATCGTAAACCATAAACGTACTGCCTATCACGGGCCCGTACCGTTTACCAAGGTGCCACCTATCACGGGTCTGCACGGTTTACTAAAACAAACATTAAGTAAACGAGACATTAAGAGATTCCCCATTCTTAATACTCATTTAACTTAAGCGATTTTCAAAACAAACATTAAGTAACCAAGACATTAAGAGATTCCCCATTCTTAACGCCCAGTTAACTTAAATGATTTTCCAAAACAACATTAAGTAAATAAGTCATTAAGAGATTCCCCATTCTTAATACTTATTTAACTTAAACGATTTTCGAAACAAATATTAAGTAAACGAGACATTAAGAGATTCCCCATTCTTAATTCTCATTTAACTTAAAAGATTTTCCAAAACAAACATTAAGTAACGAAGACATTAAGAGATTCCCCATTCTTAACGCCCAGTTAACTTAAATGATTTTCCAAAACAACATTAAGTAAATAAGTCATTAAGAGATTCCCCATTCTTAATACTTATTTAACTTAAACGATTTTCGAAACAAATATTAAGTAAACGAGACATTAAGAGATTCCCCATTCTTAATTCTCATTTAACTTAAAAGATTTTCCAAAACAAACATTAAGTAACCAAGACATTAAGAGATTCCCCATTCTTAACGCCCAGTTAACTTAAACGATTTTTCAAAACAAATATTAAGTAAACGAGACATTAAGAGATTCCCCATTCTTAATTCTCATTTAACTTAAACGATTTTCCAAAACCAACATTAAGTAAACAAGACATTAAGAGATTCCCCATTCTTAATACTCGTTTAACATCACCAACACCCCACATTAGAATTTATTTTCCATGAAACATTCATCAACATCACCAAAACCCCACATTAGAATTTCACCCATAAAGCATTAATTCGTTTTTCCCCAAATCAATACTTCAACCCTAACAAAATTTGTTTCCACACGACCTCCGATAAGGCCCTAAATGCAAGCTAAATGTTTGGAAGGAGCCCTTACCTTAACGTTAGCTTTAACGTCGATTTACGGCACCACGATTAAATCCGGTAAATTTTCCGCTCGCAACGCCGCTTCCAAAATTAGCTCACTAGCACCGTAGTGTAGTGGTGAGCAACTTTCCCTTCTATCTCTTCGTGAAACGAAGCTTAGATCTAGAAGAAACGGGGAGATTTGTGTTTGACGGTTTTGAAATCCCTAAACCGTTTTTCCTCGTTTTCGAATCAAAGAGGAAGAGTGGAGTTGAGAAATCCTTGTCCTATCACCCACTAAGCCTTGGGTTTCTATTCTTGAGCAAAAGGAAGCAAAGAAAAGCGAAAATGGAAGAGGGAGGGAGATGGGTTCACGCGAGGCTGAAGGAGGAAGATGGAAAATGTGGTTTTTCTCTCCTTTCTCTTTCTTTCCTTTCTATTTCTCTTCTTTCTCTTTCCTTTCCTTCTTTTTATCTTTCCTTTCTTTTTCCCTCCAAACAAATATATATATTATTTACTTTTAACAAATATCTTCAAAATATCTAGATATTTGTTAAATTACCATTTCACCCATAACGCATTAATTCTTCGTAAAAGATTCGCCGTAGTTAATTTAATTTATTTATCGACGAGTAATTCTAATCGGGCATCAAAATATCTTTTTGGTCATATAAACTCCAAAATATTAATACTTTGGCTAAAAAGCCTCCGAGTTCAATTCCAAAATACACTAAAATACATCAAATGTACTTTAAAATTATGGGTCTTACATTACTACCCCCCTAAAATTAGTTTCGTCCTCGAAACTATGTGTCGATACTGGGTGTTGTCTTCTCATCTTACTTTCCAGTTCCCAAGTCGCGTCTCCAGTAATTGGGTTCCAAATTACATTGACCAACGAAACATCCTTGGTGCTCAATCGCTTGATCTTTCTGTCATCAATTCTCACAGGTGGTACTTCGAATGACAAGTTATCCCTTAGCTGGATTGTGTCTGGTTCGATCACGTGAGATGGATCTGCAAGATATTTCCTCAACTGTGACACATGAAACACATCATGAATATTAGACAGTATCGGAGGCAATGCAATCCGATAAGCAACAGGCCCAATTCGTGCAGAAATCTGGTATGGTCCAATGAATTTCGGAGTCAACTTCTTCGATTTCAATGCTCTACCAACTCCGGTAGTAGGTGTGACTCTTAGAAATACATGGTCACCCTGTTCGAATTCCAATAGTCTGCGACGCTTGTCTGCATAACTCTTCTGACGATCCTGTGAAGCCTTCATTTTCTCCTTGATCTTCCTTACCTTAGTTGTAGTCTGTTGCACCATCTCTGGTCCGACAATCGTATTTTCACCGTCCTTATACCAACACAAAGGCGTTTGACACTTGCGCCCATATAAGGCCTCATATGGTGCCATTCCAATACTCGCGTGAAAACTATTGTTGTAGGTGAACTCAATCAACGGAAGTACATCATCCTAACTTCCTCTATCATCTAACACACATGCCCTCAATAGATCTTCAAGGGACTGATTCGTCCTTTCAGTCTGTTCGTCCGTTTGTGGATGGTAAGCTGTACTCAATCGTAGTTTCATTCCCAATGCTTCGTGCAATGATCCCCAAAAATGTGAGGTGAACTTCGGGTCACGGTCTGATACAACACTCGATGGTACTCCGTGTAATCTCTAAAGGTTGTAACACCCCAGCAGGTCGCTGATGATCCACCTTGTACGAAACCTCCATCTAGTACCGAACCTAAACACTATGCATGACACCGATACATTGAGTAAAATGTATCATTACCTAATGATAGGGCTTCCCATCTATACCTAGAATGATCATGGGTTATTGTAGAGGTAAACAAATCAGATTAATCGAGAAGTCCCTATTCTGAATAGTTATTTGACAATGTAAACATGCATAATTTACTGTCAAAGTCTTAGCAGTAAAGCAGACACAGACAACTTCAAACAATTTACACAATCCATAGCAATGAAGGAATGGGTTGCCCCTGAATCAGAAAGTGTAGTTAGGGGGTTACCTGTAATCGCACAATCATGTTGAATCAGATTGCTAGATAAATTTCCAACTTCGGCGCCGACGCAATAAACATGTCCTCTAGTAGTAGGAAGAGTAATCCTAGCTACATTCACCCTTGGTTCCACCTTCGGAGCCATGCAATTCTTTGCAAAGTGCCCTGGTTTATGGCAATTGTAGCAAGTAGGACTGTTAAAGGTACAAGCATAAGCATAATGTCCCTCCTCTCCACATCGGAAACATCGTATACCTTGTCCCACTTGTCTCCCAAAGTCTTGGTTCCCTGGGTTATTCTGTCCCCCGTTGTTATCATGTGGTCGATTATAAGGTTTAGCAAATTGTTTCCCTTTGCTGTTCTGATAATTCACCCGACTGTGCCCTCCTGCATTAAAATTTCCTCCTCGGCTAGCCCTCTTGTTCTTCATATCCTCAACTTCCCTACATTTTTCCACGAGAACTTGGAAACGTTGAATTCCCAAGGGTAAGATAGAGTCTTGAATCTCATACTTTAGTCCGTCTTGGAAACGATGACACAAGAATGGCTCGTCAATCTCTTCACGGAAAAATCTGAAATGCTTTGATAGTGATTCAAACTTAGCAGCATATTCGCCCACGGTCATGTTCCCCTGATGCAGTTTTAGGAAATCATCACCCAATCTAGTCTTGGTACTCATCGGGAAGTATTTGTCTAAAAACTTCCTTTTGAAAGATTCCCAGTTCACCTCCTCGTGAGCTGATCTCATCAACAACCTTGTACTCCTCCACCAGTACTCAACATCTCCTAGTAGCATATAAGTGGTATAGTTGACCCTCACTCCCGCCTGACAGTTAATCATTTCGAAGATCTTCTCCACTTCTTGGATCCATTGATATGCTTTCTCTGAATTCTCATCCCCCACAAACTTGGGAGGATTGTAACGATGAAAGTCTCTTAATCCTCTTGACTCTGCAGCACAGATCTCTCTTCCCCTCTTTTCGAGATCACGTTGAGTCTTGGCGGCAGTCTGTGCAGCAATAGAAGCAGCCATGTTATTCATAGCCTCCGCCATTCGATCATCCCTATTGGCATTGGCTCTCGGAACATCATTCCTCCTTGGCAGCATGGTTTTCCTATAAAACCATCATCAACTAGAGTCTTAACACTACTTCAATAATTCCAAAAATAACTTCCGACCACATCAGCACATAATAAACATACTGAACTTGACAACTCGAACCACCTAAACCGACACATGATCAGACAACAAATCCTAACCTACAATCTAGAACTAAAGGTTCCACAGCCCCCAAAGAAAACCAAACCAAAGCTCTGATACCACAATGTAACACCCCGTTTTTCAAAGCGAGGGTGTATTTTTTTTTTTGAAAGTAATTAAAATAAAACAGAACAATGACCAAGGGAAATACCCTTGGACAAACATTTAAGTCATTATAATTTACAAGCAGCGGAAAAAGTTCACAAAATATGAATTCAAAATGTTTACATATCAAAAGTGGTACAGTCTTGCAGTTTACAAATAAAACAACCCAAAAGAAAGACATCCGTTCTCACTGTGTCAACCTAGTCTGATCATTTTACAAAACCACTAAACACCCTGAGTGATCTCCACGCGCCCCGTGAGATCCTCCTAACGTAGCTCCAGTCAAGCATTCCCATCTACATCCCCATCCACAGGGTATGGACCAGTAGGATAGTCCTGGCTATCATCTGAGGGCAAAGCCCAGATTTCCACAATAGTTGTAAAGGGCCACCAACCGAAATTAACAATTAACACATAACATTTAAGTTTTCAAATGCACAAAATACCCTTTCCACTAAGCATGCACCTTAAAAGGATTTTCCATATGCTAAAAGTTCATGTCATACTTGCCAAATAAAAATGAAATCAAAATAAAGTTCCCAATCCATCAAGTAATATATAATTGACCAAAACATTGATAAATCACTTGAGCAATCAATTATCTAACTCAAAATAAGATTTTCCACTGAGCCAATCGATTGGGGAAATCAATTTCCTGAAAGTTTTTAGTGAAAATTGAACTCTGGACTTAAATCAATCGATTGGGTAAATCGATTTCCTGAAAGACAGAGCCCCTGGAATGAATCCAATCGATTTACCAAATCGATTTCTTAAAGGGTTTTGAAAAACATATTACAAAATCGATTGAGTAAATCAATTTCGTGAAAGATAGGGCCCCTGTAACTCATCAAATCGATTGGGTAAATCGATTTCCCTGTGTATTCTTTCAAAAATTCATAAACTAACTCAATCACATTCATACATAATCCCAAATCTTAACACTTAGCACTAATAACGCAATCGCTACAACATCATGAGTTTCGAAATAGTATTGCAATCAAACATGCTATCACCAAATTCCAAAACATAACACTTAACACTTATGACATAATTACTACAACATCATGGGTTTCAAAATAGTATTGCAATCAAACATGCTATCACCAAATTCCAAAATATAACACTTAACACTTATGACATAATTACTACAACATCATGGGTTTCAAAATAGTATTGCAATCAAACATGCTATCCCCAAATTCCAAAACATAACACTTAACACTTATAACACAATTACTACAACATCATGAGTTTCGAGATAGTATTGCAATCACACATGTTATCACCAAATTCCAAAACATAACACTTAACACTTATAACACAATACCCACACGGACAAAATGAACCAACAATTCACATTTTAACAGGGTGTAGTCTCTCACGGACAAACACATGTGCAGTCTCTCACGGACAAACACAATTCACCAGGGCGTAGTCTCTCACGGACAAACCCCTGTGCAGTCTCTCACGGACAAACACAATTCACCAAGAAACGTAAGTCGTAAACGTACTGCCTATCACGGGCCCGTACCGTTTACCAAGGTGCCACCTATCACGGGTCTGCACAACTTACCAAAAATCGTAAACCATAAACGTACTGCCTATCACGGGCCCGTACCGTTTACCAAGAAACGTAAGTCGTAAACGTACCACCTATCACGGGTCTGTACTGTTTAGCGAGGTGCCACCTATCACGGGTCTGCACAACTTACCAAAAATCGTAAACCATAAACGTACTGCCTATCACGGGCCCGTACCGTTTACCAAGGTGCCACCTATCACGGGTCTGCACGGTTTACTAAAACAAACATTAAGTAAACGAGACATTAAGAGATTCCCCATTCTTAATACTCATTTAACTTAAGCGATTTTCAAAACAAACATTAAGTAACCAAGACATTAAGAGATTCCCCATTCTTAACGCCCAGTTAACTTAAATGATTTTCCAAAACAACATTAAGTAAATAAGTCATTAAGAGATTCCCCATTCTTAATACTTATTTAACTTAAACGATTTTCGAAACAAATATTAAGTAAACGAGACATTAAGAGATTCCCCATTCTTAATTCTCATTTAACTTAAACGATTTTCCAAAACAAACATTAAGTAAACAAGACATTAAGAGATTCCCCATTCTTAATACTCGTTTAACTTAATGGTTTTCAAATTCCACACAAAACAAACTCAAACATACTTTCACATTCACTCCATAATTCACACCAAATCATTTTTCCACACAAACCACACAAAACACATCTCAAATTCTACAATTATCAAATATGAACACGCCGAATACGACGACACAAATCAACACAATCCATCACTCAAACACAAAAAATTTCATTTACTCAAAATCATACATAAATGAGGTAAATTCATTTTCCATGAAACATTCATCAACATCACCAAAACCCCACATTAGAATTTCACCCATAAAGCATTAATTCGTTTTTCCCGAAATCAACGCTTCAACCCTGACAAAATCTTTTCCACAAAACCACAAGTAAGTCCCTAAATGCAAACTAAAAGTTTGGAAGGAGCCCTTACCTTCGCGTTAGCTCTAACGTGCGATTACGACACCGTGATTAAATCCGGTAAATTTTCCGCTCGCAACGCCGCTTTTAAAATTAGCTCACTAGCACCGTAGTGTAGTGGTGAGCAACTTTCCCTTCTATCTCTTCGCGAAACGAAGCTTAGATCTAGAAGAAACAGGGAGATTTGTGTTTGACGGTTTTGAAATCCCTAAATCGTTTTTCCTCGTTTTCGAATCAAAGAGGAAGAGTGGAGTTGAGAAATCCTTGTCCTATCACCCACTAAGCCTTGGGTTTCTATTCTTGATCAAAAGGAAGCAAAGAAAAGCGAAAATGGAAGAGGGAGGGAGATGGGTTCACGCGAGGCTGAAGGAGGAAGATGGAAAATGTGGTTTTTCTCTCCTTTCTCTTTCTTTCCTTTCTATTTCTCTTCTTTCTCTTTCCTTTCCTTCTTTTTCTCTTTCCTTTCTTTTTCCCTCCAAACAAATATATATATTATTTACTTTTAACAAATATCTTCAAAATATCTAGATATTTGTTAAATTACCATTTCACCCATAACGCATTAATTCTTCGTAAAAGATTCGCCGTAGTTAATTTAATTTATTTATCGACGAGTAATTCTAATCGGGCATCAAAATATCTTTTTGGTCATATAAACTCCAAAATATTAATACTTTGGCTAAAAAGCCTCCGAGTTCAATTCCAAAATACACTAAAATACATCAAATGTACTTTAAAATTATGGGTCTTACATTACTACCCCCCTAAAATTAGTTTCGTCCTCGAAACTATGTGTCGATACTGGGTGTTGTCTTCTCATCTTACTTTCCAGTTCCCAAGTCGCGTCTCCAGTAATTGGGTTCCAAATTACATTGACCAACGAAACATCCTTGGTGCTCAATCGCTTGATCTTTCTGTCATCAATTCTCACAGGTGGTACTTCGAATGACAAGTTATCCCTTAGCTGGATTGTGTCTGGTTCGATCACGTGAGATGGATCTGCAAGATATTTCCTCAACTGTGACACATGAAACACATCATGAATATTAGACAGTATCGGAGGCAATGCAATCCGATAAGCAACAGGCCCAATTCGTGCAGAAATCTGGTATGGTCCAATGAATTTCGGAGTCAACTTCTTCGATTTCAATGCTCTACCAACTCCGGTAGTAGGTGTGACTCTTAGAAATACATGGTCACCCTGTTCGAATTCCAATAGTCTGCGACGCTTGTCTGCATAACTCTTCTGACGATCCTGTGAAGCCTTCATTTTCTCCTTGATCTTCCTTACCTTAGTTGTAGTCTGTTGCACCATCTCTGGTCCGACAATCGTATTTTCACCGTCCTTATACCAACACAAAGGCGTTTGACACTTGCGCCCATATAAGGCCTCATATGGTGCCATTCCAATACTCGCGTGAAAACTATTGTTGTAGGTGAACTCAATCAACGGAAGTACATCATCCTAACTTCCTCTATCATCTAACACACATGCCCTCAATAGATCTTCAAGGGACTGATTCGTCCTTTCAGTCTGTTCGTCCGTTTGTGGATGGTAAGCTGTACTCAATCGTAGTTTCATTCCCAATGCTTCGTGCAATGATCCCCAAAAATGTGAGGTGAACTTCGGGTCACGGTCTGATACAACACTCGATGGTACTCCGTGTAATCTCTAAAGGTTGTAACACCCCAGCAGGTCGCTGATGATCCACCTTGTACGAAACCTCCATCTAGTACCGAACCTAAACACTATGCATGACACCGATACATTGAGTAAAATGTATCATTACCTAATGATAGGGCTTCCCATCTATACCTAGAATGATCATGGGTTATTGTAGAGGTAAACAAATCAGATTAATCGAGAAGTCCCTATTCTGAATAGTTATTTGACAATGTAAACATGCATAATTTACTGTCAAAGTCTTAGCAGTAAAGCAGACACAGACAACTTCAAACAATTTACACAATCCATAGCAATGAAGGAATGGGTTGCCCCTGAATCAGAAAGTGTAGTTAGGGGGTTACCTGTAATCGCACAATCATGTTGAATCAGATTGCTAGATAAATTTCCAACTTCGGCGCCGACGCAATAAACATGTCCTCTAGTAGTAGGAAGAGTAATCCTAGCTACATTCACCCTTGGTTCCACCTTCGGAGCCATGCAATTCTTTGCAAAGTGCCCTGGTTTATGGCAATTGTAGCAAGTAGGACTGTTAAAGGTACAAGCATAAGCATAATGTCCCTCCTCTCCACATCGGAAACATCGTATACCTTGTCCCACTTGTCTCCCAAAGTCTTGGTTCCCTGGGTTATTCTGTCCCCCGTTGTTATCATGTGGTCGATTATAAGGTTTAGCAAATTGTTTCCCTTTGCTGTTCTGATAATTCACCCGACTGTGCCCTCCTGCATTAAAATTTCCTCCTCGGCTAGCCCTCTTGTTCTTCATATCCTCAACTTCCCTACATTTTTCCACGAGAACTTGGAAACGTTGAATTCCCAAGGGTAAGATAGAGTCTTGAATCTCATACTTTAGTCCGTCTTGGAAACGATGACACAAGAATGGCTCGTCAATCTCTTCACGGAAAAATCTGAAATGCTTTGATAGTGATTCAAACTTAGCAGCATATTCGCCCACGGTCATGTTCCCCTGATGCAGTTTTAGGAAATCATCACCCAATCTAGTCTTGGTACTCATCGGGAAGTATTTGTCTAAAAACTTCCTTTTGAAAGATTCCCAGTTCACCTCCTCGTGAGCTGATCTCATCAACAACCTTGTACTCCTCCACCAGTACTCAACATCTCCTAGTAGCATATAAGTGGTATAGTTGACCCTCACTCCCGCCTGACAGTTAATCATTTCGAAGATCTTCTCCACTTCTTGGATCCATTGATATGCTTTCTCTGAATTCTCATCCCCCACAAACTTGGGAGGATTGTAACGATGAAAGTCTCTTAATCCTCTTGACTCTGCAGCACAGATCTCTCTTCCCCTCTTTTCGAGATCACGTTGAGTCTTGGCGGCAGTCTGTGCAGCAATAGAAGCAGCCATGTTATTCATAGCCTCCGCCATTCGATCATCCCTATTGGCATTGGCTCTCGGAACATCATTCCTCCTTGGCAGCATGGTTTTCCTATAAAACCATCATCAACTAGAGTCTTAACACTACTTCAATAATTCCAAAAATAACTTCCGACCACATCAGCACATAATAAACATACTGAACTTGACAACTCGAACCACCTAAACCGACACATGATCAGACAACAAATCCTAACCTACAATCTAGAACTAAAGGTTCCACAGCCCCCAAAGAAAACCAAACCAAAGCTCTGATACCACAATGTAACACCCCGTTTTTCAAAGCGAGGGTGTATTTTTTTTTTTGAAAGTAATTAAAATAAAACAGAACAATGACCAAGGGAAATACCCTTGGACAAACATTTAAGTCATTATAATTTACAAGCAGCGGAAAAAGTTCACAAAATATGAATTCAAAATGTTTACATATCAAAAGTGGTACAGTCTTGCAGTTTACAAATAAAACAACCCAAAAGAAAGACATCCGTTCTCACTGTGTCAACCTAGTCTGATCATTTTACAAAACCACTAAACACCCTGAGTGATCTCCACGCGCCCCGTGAGATCCTCCTAACGTAGCTCCAGTCAAGCATTCCCATCTACATCCCCATCCACAGGGTATGGACCAGTAGGATAGTCCTGGCTATCATCTGAGGGCAAAGCCCAGATTTCCACAATAGTTGTAAAGGGCCACCAACCGAAATTAACAATTAACACATAACATTTAAGTTTTCAAATGCACAAAATACCCTTTCCACTAAGCATGCACCTTAAAAGGATTTTCCATATGCTAAAAGTTCATGTCATACTTGCCAAATAAAAATGAAATCAAAATAAAGTTCCCAATCCATCAAGTAATATATAATTGACCAAAACATTGATAAATCACTTGAGCAATCAATTATCTAACTCAAAATAAGATTTTCCACTGAGCCAATCGATTGGGGAAATCAATTTCCTGAAAGTTTTTAGTGAAAATTGAACTCTGGACTTAAATCAATCGATTGGGTAAATCGATTTCCTGAAAGACAGAGCCCCTGGAATGAATCCAATCGATTTACCAAATCGATTTCTTAAAGGGTTTTGAAAAACATATTACAAAATCGATTGAGTAAATCAATTTCGTGAAAGATAGGGCCCCTGTAACTCATCAAATCGATTGGGTAAATCGATTTCCCTGTGTATTCTTTCAAAAATTCATAAACTAACTCAATCACATTCATACATAATCCCAAATCTTAACACTTAGCACTAATAACGCAATCGCTACAACATCATGAGTTTCGAAATAGTATTGCAATCAAACATGCTATCACCAAATTCCAAAACATAACACTTAACACTTATGACATAATTACTACAACATCATGGGTTTCAAAATAGTATTGCAATCAAACATGCTATCACCAAATTCCAAAA
>JBBPBR010002069.1:0-14094 GCA_037974775.1 Cicer pinnatifidum | reverse complement strand
TTTGTGTCATTGGATGATCAATTAGGTTATTTTCGTCGTCCCTAGGCTTATTCTTGTCCAATTAGGGTTTTTAACTAATCTTGTGCATCCAATAAGTTCATTTGTGTCATTGGATGATCAATTAGGTCATTTTCGTCCTCCCTAGGCATATTCTTGTCCAATTAGGGTTTTTAACCAATCTTGTGCATCCAATAGGTGTGTTTGTGTCATTGTATGATCAATTAGGTCATTTTCGTCCTCCTTAGGCTTATTCTTGTCCAATTAGAGTTTTTAACCAATCTTGTGCATCCAATAGGTGTGTTTGTGTCATTGGATGATCAATTAGTTCATTTTCGTCCTCCCTAGGCATATTCTTGTCCAATTAGGGTTTTTAACCAATCTTGTCCATCCAATAGGTGTGTTTGTGTCATTAGATGATCAATTAGGTCATTTTCGTCCTATCTAGGCTTATTCTTGTCCAATTAGGGTTTTTAACCAATCTTGTGCATCTAATAGGTGTGTTTGTGTCATTGGATGATCAATTAGGTCATTTTCGTCGTCCCTAGGCTTATTCTTGTCCAATTAGGGTTTTTAAACAATCTTGTGCATCCGATAAGTTTGTTTGTGTCATTGAATTAATATTTAGGTCATTTTCGTCCTCCCTAGGCATATTCTTGTCCAATTAGGGTTTTTAACCAATCTTGTGCATCCAATAGGTGTGTTTGTGTCATTGGATGATCAATTAGGTCATTTTCGTCCTCCCTAGGCATATTCTTGTCCAATTAGGATTTTTAACCAATCTTGTGCATCCAATAGGTGTGTTTGTGTCATTGGATGATCAATTAGGTCATTTTCTTCCTCCCTAGGCTTATTCTTGTCCAATTAGGGTTTTTAACCAATCTTGTACATCCAATAGGTGTGTTTGTGTCATTGGATGATCAATTAGGTCATTTTCGTCCTCCATAGGCTTATTCTTGTCCAATTAGGGTTTTTAACCAATCTTGTGCATCCAATAAGTTGAGTTGTGTCATTGGATTAACATTTAGGTCATTTTTGTCCTCCCTAGGCTTGTTCTTGTCCAATTAGGGTTTTTAACCAATCTTGTGCATCCAATAAGTTCATTTGTGTCATTGGATTAACATTTAGGTCATTTTCGTCCTGCCTAGGCACATTCTTGTCCAATTAGGGTTTTTAACCAATCTTGTTCATCCAATAGGTGTGTTTGTGTCATTGGATGATCAATTAGGTTATTTTCGTCGTCCCTAGGCTTATTCTTGTCCAATTAGGGTTTTTAACTAATCTTGTGCATCCAATAAGTTCATTTGTGTCATTGGATGATCAATTAGGTCATTTTCGTCCTCCCTAGGCATATTCTTGTCCAATTAGGGTTTTTAACCAATCTTGTGCATCCAATAGGTGTGTTTGTGTCATTGTATGATCAATTAGGTCATTTTCGTCCTCCTTAGGCTTATTCTTGTCCAATTAGAGTTTTTAACCAATCTTGTGCATCCAATAGGTGTGTTTGTGTCATTGGATGATCAATTAGTTCATTTTCGTCCTCCCTAGGCATATTCTTGTCCAATTAGGGTTTTTAACCAATCTTGTCCATCCAATAGGTGTGTTTGTGTCATTGGATGATCAATTAGGTCATTTTCGTCCTCTCTAGGCTTATTCTTGTCCAATTAGGGTTTTTAACCAATCTTGTGCATCTAATAGGTGTGTTTGTGTCATTGGATGATCAATTAGGTCATTTTCGTCCTCCCTAGGCTTATTCTTGTCCAATTAGGGTTTTTAACCAATCTTGTGCATCCGATAAGTTTGATTGTGTAATTGAATTAATATTTAGGTCATTTTCGTCCTCCCTAGGCATATTCTTGTCCAATTAGAGTTTTTAACCAATCTTATGCATCCAATAGGTGTGTTTGTGTCATTGGATGATCAATTAGGTCATTTTCGTCCTCCCTAGGCATATTCTTGTCCAATTAGGGTTTTTAACCAATCTTGTGCATCCAATAGGTGTGTTTGTGTCATTGGATGATCAATTAGGTCATTTTCGTCCTCCATAGGCTTATTCCTGTCCAATTAGGGTTTTTAACCAATCTTGTGCATCCAATAAGTTAAGTTGTGTCATTGGATTAACATTTAGGTCATTTTCGTCCTCCCTAGGCTTATTCTTGTCCAATTAGGGTTTTTAACCAATCTTGTGCATCCAATAAGTTCATTTGTGTCATTGGATTAACATTTAGGTCATTTTCGTCCTACCTAGGCATATTCTTGTCCAATTAGAGTTTTTGACCAATCTGGTGCATCCAATAGGTGTGTTTGTGTCATTGGATGATCAATTAGGTCATTTTCGTCCTCCCTAGGCTTATTCTTGTCCAATTAGGGTTTTTAACCAATCTTGTGCATCCAATAGGTGTGTTTGTGTCATTGGATGATCAATTAGGTCATTTTCATCCTCCCTAGGCTTATTCTTGTCCAATTTGGGTTTTTATCCAATCTTGTGCATCCAATAGGTGTGTTTGTGTCATTGGATGATCAATTAGGTCATTTTCGTCCTCCCTAGGCTTATTCTTGCCCAATTACGGTTTTTAACCAATCTTGTGCATCCAATAAGTTCATTTGTGTCATTGGATTAACATTTAGGTCATTTTCAACCTCCCTAGGCATATTCTTGTCCAATTAGGGTTTTTAACCAATCTTGTGCTTCCAATAGGTGTGTTTGTGTCATTGGATGATCAATTACGTCATTTTCGTCCTCACTAGGCTTATTCTTGTCCAATTAGGGTTTTTAACCAATCTTGTGCATCCAATAACTTTGATTGTGTCATTGAATTAATATTTAGGTCATTTTCGTCCTCCCTAGGCATATTCTTGTCCAATTAGGGTTTTTAACCAATCTTGTGCATCCAATAGGTGTGTTTGTGTCATTGGATGATCAATTAGGTCATTTTCGTCCTCCCTAGGCTTATTCTTGTCCAATTAGGGTTTTTAACCAATCTTGTGCTTCCAATAGGTGTATTTGTGTCATTGGATGATCAATTAGGTCATTCTCGTCCTCCCTAGGCTTATTAATGTCCAATTAGGGTTTTTAACCAATTTTGTGCATCCAATGAGTTTGTTTGTGTCACTGAATTAATATTTAGATCATTTTCGTCCTCCCTAGGCATATTCTTGTCCAATTAGGGTTCTTAACCAATCTTGTGCATCCAATAGGTGTGTTTGTTTCACTGGATGATCAATTAGGTCATTTTCGTCCTCCCTAGGCATATTCTTGTCCAATTAGGGTTTTTAACCAATCTTGTGCATCCAATAGGTGTGTTTGTGTCATTGGATGATCAATTAGGTCATTTTCGTCCTCCCTAGGCTTATTCTTGTCCAATTAGGGTTTTTAACCAATCTTGTGCTTCCAATAGGTGTGTTTATGTCATTGGATGATCGATTAGGTCATTTTCGTCCTCCCTAGGCATATTCTTGTCCAATTAGGGTTTTTAACCAATCTTGTGCATCCAATAGGTGTGTTTGTGTCATTGGATGATCAATTAGGTCATTTTCGTCCTCCCTAGGCTTATTCTTGTCCAATTACGGTTTTTAACTAATCTTGTGCATCCAATAAGTTTGTTTGTGTTATTGGATGATCAATTAGGTCATTTTCGTCCTCCCTAGGCATATTCTTGTCCAATTAGGGTTTTTAACCAATCTTGTGCATCCAATAGGTGTGTTTGTGTCATTGGATGATCAATTAGGTCATTTTCGTCCTCCCTAGGCTTATTCTTGTCCAATTAGGGTTTTTAACAGATCTTGTGCATCCAATAACTTTGTTTGTGTCATTGAATTAATATTTAGGTCATTTTCGTCCTCCCTAGGCATATTCTTGTCCAATTAGGGTTTTTAACCAATCTTGTGCATCCAATAGGTGTGTTTGTGTCATTGGATGATCAATTAGGTCATTTTCGTCCTCCCTAGGCTTATTCTTGTCCAATTAGGGTTTTTAACCAATCTTGTGCATCCAATAGGTGTGTTTGTGTCATTGGATGATCAATTAGGTCGTTTTCGTCCTCCCTATGCTTATTCTTGTCCAATTAGGGTTTTAAACCAATCTTGTGCATCCAATAGGTGTGTTTGTGTCATTGGATGATCAATTAGGTCATTTTCGTCCTACCTAGACTTATTCTTGTCAAATTAGGGTTTTTAATCAATCTTGTGCATCCAATAACTTTGTTTGTGTCATTGAATTAATATTTAGGTCATTTTCGTCCTCCCTAGGCATATTCTTGTCCAATTAGGGTTTTTAACCAATCTTGTGCATCCAATAGGTGTGTTTGTGTCATTGGATGATCAATTAGGTCATTTTCGTCCTCCCTAGGCATATTCTTGTCCAATTAGGGTTTTTAACCAATCTTGTGCATCCAATAGGTGTGTTTGTGTCATTGGATGATCAATTAGGTCATTTTCGTCCTCCCTAGGCTTATTCTTGTCAAATTAAGGTTTTTAACCAATCTTGTGCATCCAATAAGTTGAGTTGTGTCATTGGATTAACAATTAGGTCATTTTCGTCCTCCCTAGGCTTATTCTTGTCCAATTAGGGTTTTTAACCGATCTTGTGCATCCAATAAGTTCATTTGTGTCATTGGATTAACATTTAGGTCATTTTCGTCCTCCCTAGGCATATTCTTGGCCAATTAGAGTTTTAGACCAATCTTGTGCATCCAATAGGTGTGTTTGTGTCACTGGATGATCAATTAGGTTATTTTCGTCCTCCCTAGGCTTATTCTTGTCCAATTAGGGTTTTTAACTAATCTTGTGCATCCAATAAGTTCATTTGTGTCATTGGATGATCAATTAGGTCATTTTCGTCCTCCCTAGGCATATTCTTGTCCAATTAGGGTTTTTAACCAATCTTGTGCATCCAATAGGTGTGTTTGTGTCATTGGATGATCAATTAGGTCATTTTCGTCCTCCCTAGGCTTATTCTTGTCCAATTAGGGTTTTTAACCGATCTTGTGCATCCAATGGGTGTGTTTGTGTCGTTGGATGATCAATTAGGTCATTTTCGTCCTCCCTAGGCATATTCTTGTCCAATTAGGGTTTTTAACCAATCTTGTGCATCCAATAGGTGTCTTTGCATCGTTGGATGATCAATTAGGTCATTTTCGTCCTCCCTAGGCATATTCTTGTCCAATTAGGGTTTTTAACCAATCTTGTGCATCCAATAGGTGTGTTTGTGTTATTGGATGATCAATTAGGTCATTTACGTCCTCCCTAGGCTTATTCTTGTCCAATTAGGGTTTTTAACCAATCTTGTGCATCCAATAACTTTGTTAGTGTCATTGAATTAATATTAAGGTCATTTTCGTCCTCCCTAGGCATATTCTTGTCCAATTAGGGTTTTTAACCAATCTTGTGCATCCAATAGGTGTGTTTGTGTCATTGGATGATCAATTAGGTCATTTTCGTCCTCCCTAGGCTTATTCTTGTCCAATTAGGGTTTTTAACCGATCTTGTGCATCCAATAGGTGTGTTTGTGTCGTTGAATGATCAATTAGGTCATTTTCGTCCTACCTAGGCATATTCTTGTCCAATTAGGGTTTTTAACCAATCTTGTGCATCCAATAAGTTGAGTTGTGTCATTGGATTAACATTTAGGTCATTTTCGTTTTCCCTAGGCTTATTCTTGAACAATTAGGGTTTTTAACCAATCTTGTGCATCCAATAAGTTCATTTGTGTTATTGGATTAACATTTAGGTCATATTCGTGCTCCCTAGGCATATTCTTGTCCAATTAGGGTTTTTAACCGATCTTGTGCATCCAATAGGTGTGTTTGTGTCATTGGATGATCAATTAGGTCATTTTCGTCCTCCCTAGGCATATTCTTGTCCAATTAGGGTTTTAAACCAATCTTGTGCATCCAATAGGTGTGTTTGTGTCATTGGATGATCAATTAGGTCATTTTCATCCTCCCTAGGCTTATTCTTTTCCAATTAGGGTTTTAACCAATCTTGTGCATCCAATAGGTGTGTTTGTGTCATTGGATGATCAATTAGGTCATTTTCGTCCTCCCTAGGCATATTCTTGTCCAATTAGGGTTTTTAACCAATCTTGTGCATCCAATAGGTGTGTTTGTGTCATTGGATGATCAATTAGGTTATTTTCTTCCTCGCTAGGCTTATTCTTGTCCAATTAGGGTTTTTAACTAATCGTGTGCATCAAATAAGGTCATTTGTGTCATTGGATGATCAATTAGGTCATTTTCGTCCTCCCTAGGCTTATTCATTTCCAATTAGGGTTTTTAACCAATCTTGTGCATCCAATAGGTGTGTTTGTGTCATTGGATGATCAATTAGGTCATTTTCGTCCTCCCTAGGATTATTCTTGTCCATTTAGGGTTTTTAACCAATCTTGTGCATCCAATAAGTTGAGTTGTGTCATTGGATTAACATTTAGGTCATTTTCGTCATCCCTTGGCTTATTCTTGTCCAATTAGGGTTTTTAACCAATCTTGTGCATCCAATAGGTGTGTTTGTGTCATTGGATGATCAATTAGGTCATTTTCGTCGTTCCTAGGCTTATTCTTTTCCAATTAGGGTTTTTAACCAATCTTGTGCATCCAATAGGTGTGTTTGTGTCATTGGATGATCAATTAGGTCATTTTCGTCCTCCCTAGGCATATTCTTGTCCAATTAGGGTTTTTAACCAATCTTGTGCATCCAATAGGTGTGTTTGTGTCATTGGATGATCAATTAGGTCATTTTCGTCCTCCATAGGCATATTCATGTCCAATTAGGGTTTTTAACGAATCTTGTGCATCCAAAAGGTGTGTTTGTGTCATTGGACGATCAATTAGGTCATTTTCGTCCTCCCTAGGCTTATTCTTGTCCAATTAGGGTTTTTAACCAATCTTGTGCATCCAATAAGTTGAGTTGTGTCATTGGATTAACATTTAGGTCATTTTCGTCCTCCCTAGGCGTATTCTTGTCCAATTAGGATTTTTAACCAATCTTGTGCATCCAATAACTTTGTTTGTGTCCTTGAATTAAAATTTAGGTCATTTTCGTCCTCCCTAGGCATATTCTTGTCCAATTAGGGTTTTTAACCAATCTTGTGCATCCAATAGGTGTGTTTGTGTCATTGGATGATCAATTAGGTCATTTTCGTCCTCCCTAGGCTTATTCTTGTCCAATTAGGGTTTTTAACCAATCTTGTGCATCCAATAAGTTCATTTGTGTCATTGGATTAACATTTAGGTCATTTTCATCCTGCCTAGGCATATTCTTGTCCAATTAGGGTTTTTAACCAATCTTGTGCATCCAATAGGTGTTTTTATGTCATTGGATGATCAATTAGGTTATTTTCGTCCTCCCTAGGGTTATTCTTGTCCAATTAGGGTTTTTAACCAATCTTGTGCATCCAATAGGTGTGTTTGTGTCATTGGATGACCAATTAGGTCATTTTCGTCCTCCCTAGGCATATTCTTGTCCAATTAGGGTTTTTAACCAATCTTGTGCATCCAATAGGTGTGTTTGTGTCATTGGATGATCAATTAGGTCATTTTCGTCCTCCCTAGGCTTATTCTTGTCCAATTAGGGTTTTTAACCAATCTTGTGCATCCGATAAGTTTGTTTGTGTCATTGAATTAATATTTAGGTCATTTTCGTCCTCCCTAGGCATATTCTTGTCCAATTTGGGTTTTTAAGCAATCTTGGGCATCCAATAGGTGTGTTTGTGTCATTGGATGATCAATTAGGTCATTTTCGTCCTCCCTAGGCATATTCTTGTCCAATTAGGGTTTTTAACCAATCTTGTGCATCCAATAGGTGTGTTTGTGTCATTGGATGATCAATTAGGTCATTTTCGTCCTCCCTAGGCTTATTCTTGTCCAATTAGGGTTTTTAACCAATCTTGTGCATCCGATAAGTTTGTTTGTGTCATTGAATTAATATTGAGGACATTTTCGTCCTCCCTAGGCATATTCTTGTCCAATTAGGGTTTTTAACCAATCTTGTGCATCCAATAGGTGTGTTTGTGTCATTGGATGATCAATTAGGCCATTTACGTCCTCCCTAGGCATATTCTTGTCCAATTAAGGTTTTTAACCAATCTTGTGCATCCAATAGGTGTGTTTGTGTCATTGGATGATCAATTAGGTCATTTACGTCCTCCCTAGGCTTATTCTTGTCCAATTAGGGTTTTTAACCAATCTTGTGCATCCAATAACATTGTTTGTGTCATTGAATTAATATTTAGGTCATTTTCGTCCTCCCTAGGCATATTCTTGTCCAATTAGGGTTTTTAACCAATCTTGTGCATCCGATAGGTGTGTTTGTGTCATTGGATGATCAATTAGGTGATTTTCGTCTTCCCAATGCATATTCTTGTCCAATTAGGGTTTTTAACGAATCTTGTGCATCCAATAGGTGTGTTTGTGTCATTGGATGATCAATTAGGTCATTTTCGTCCTCCCTAGGCATATTCTTGTCCAATTAGGGTTTTTAACCAATCTTGTGCATCCAATAGGTGTGTTTGTGTCATTGGATGATCAATTAGGTCATTTTCGTCCTCCCTAGGCTTATTCTTGTCCAATTAGGATTTTTAACCAATCTTGTACATCCAATAAGTTCATTTGTGTCATTGGATTAACATTTAGGTCATTTTCATCCTCCCTAGGCATATTCTTGTCCAATTAGGGTTTTTAACCAATCTTGTGCATCCAATAGGTGTGTTTGTGTCATTGGATGATCAATTAGGTCATTTTCTTCCTCCCTAGGCATATTCTTGTCTAGTTAGGGTTTTTAACCAATCTTGTGCATCCAATAGGTGTGTTTGTGTCATTGGATGATCAATTAGGTCATTTTCGTCCTCCCTAGGCATATTCTTGTCCAATTAGGGTTTTTAACCAATCTTGTGCATCCAATAGGTGTGTTTGTGTCATTGGATGATCAATTAGGTCATTTTCGTCCTCCCTAGGCTTATTCTTGTCCAATTAGGGTTTTTAACCAATCTTGTGCATCCAATAAGTTTGTTTGTGTCATTGAATTAATATTTAGGTCATTTTCGTCCTCCCTAGTTATATTCTTGTCCAATTAGGGTTTTTAACCAATCTTGTGCATCCAATAAGTTCATTTGTGTCATTGGATTAACATTTAGGTCATTTTCGTCCTCCCTAGGCATATTCTTGTCCAATTAGGGTTTTTAACCAATCTTGTGCTTCCAATAGGTGTGTTTGTTATATTGGATGATCAATTAGGTCATTTCCGTCCTCCCTAGGCTTATTCTTGTCCAATTAGGGTTTTTAACCAATCTGGTGCATCCAATAAGTTTGTTTATGTCATTGAATTAATATTTAGGTCATTTTCGTCCTCCCTAGGTATATTCTTGTCCAATTAGGGTTTTTATACAAATCTTGTGCATCCAATAGGTGTGTTTGTGTCATTGGATGATCAATTAGGTCATTTTCGTCCTCCCTAGGCATATTCTTGTCCGATTAGGGTTTTTAACCAATTTTGTGCATCCAATAAGTTTGTTTATGTCATTGAATTAATATTTAGGTCATTTTCGTCCTCCCTAGGCATATTCTTGTCCAATTAGGGTTTTTAACCAATCTTGTGCATCCAATAGGTGTGTTTGTGTCATTGGATGATCAATTAGGTCATTTTCGTCCTCCCTAGGCTTATTCTTGTCCAATTAGGGTTTTTAACCAATCTTGTGCATCCAATAAGTTCTTTTGTGTCATTGGATTAACATTTAGGTCATTTTCATCCTCCCTAGGCATATTCTTGTCCAATTAGGGTTTTTAACCAATCTTGTGCATCCAATAGGTGTGTTTGTGTCATTGGATGATCAATTAGGTCATTTTCTTCCTCCCTATGCTTATTCTTGTCCAATTAGGGTTTTTAACCAATCTTGTGTATCCAATAAGTTTGTTTGTTTCATTGAATTAATATTTAGGTCATTTTCGTCCTCCCTAGGCTTAATCTTGTCCAATAAGGGTTTTTAACCAATCTTGTGCATCCAATAAGTTCATTTGTGTCATTGCATGATCAATTAGGTCATTTTCGTCCTCCCTAGGCTTATTCATGTCCAATTAGGGTTTTTAACCAATCTTGTGCATCCAATAAGTTCATTTGTGTCATTGGATTAACATTTAGGTCATTTTCGTCCTCCCTAGGCTTATTCTTGTCCAATTAGGGTTTTTAACCAATCTTGTGCATCCAATAGGTGTGTTTGTGTCATTGGATGATCAATTAGGTCATTTTCGTCCTCCCTAGGCATATTCTTGTCCAATTAGGGTTTTTAACCAATCTTGTGCATCCAATAGGTGTGTTTGTGTCATTGGATGATCAATTAGGTCATTTTCGTCCTCCCTAGGCTTATTCTTGTCCAATTAGGGTTTTTAACCAATCTTGTGCATCCTATAGGTGTGGTTGTGTCATTGGATGATCAATTAGGTCATTTTCGTCCTCCCTATGCTTATTCTTGTCCAACTAGGGTTTTTAACCAATCTTGTGCATCCAATAAGTTTGTTTGTGTCATTGAATTAATATTTAGGTGACTTTCGTCCTCCCTAGGCATATTCTTGTCCAATTAGGGTTTTTAACCAATCTTGTGCATCCAATAGGTGTGTTTGTGTCATTGGATGATCAATTAGGTCATTTTCGTCCTCCCTAGGCATATTCTTGTCCAATTAGGGTTTTTAACCAATCTTGTGCATCCAATAGGTGTGTTTGTGTCATTGGATGATCAATTAGGTTATTGTCGTCCTCCCTAGGCTTATTCTTGTTCAATTAGGGTTTTTAACTAATCTTGTGCATCCAATAAGTTCATTTGTGTCATTGGATGATCAATTAGGTCATTTTCGTCCTCCCTAGGCATATTCTTGTCCAATTAGGGTTTTTAACCAATCTTGTGCATCCAATAGGTGTGTTTGTGTCATTGGATGATCAATTAGGTCATTTTCGTCCTCCCTAGGCTTATTCTTGTCCAATTAGGGTTTTTAACCAATCTTGTACATCTAATAAGTTCATTTGTGTCATTGGATTAACATTTAGGTCATTTTCGTCCTCCTTAGGCATATTCTTGTCCAATTAGGGTTTTTAACCCATCTTGTGCATCCAATAGGTGTATTTGTGTCATTGGATGATCAATTAGGTCATTTTCGTCCTCCCTAGGCATTTTTTGGTCCAATTAGGGTTTTTAACCAATCTTGTGCATCCAATAGGTGTGTTTGTGTCATTGGATGATCAATTAGGTCATTTTCGTCCTCCCTAGGCATATTCTTGTCCAATTAGGGTTTTTAACCAATCTTGTGCATCCAATAGGTGTGTTTGTGTCATTGGATGATCAATTAGGTCATTTTCGTCCTCCCTAGGCTTATTCTTGTCCAATTAGGGTTTTTAACCAATCTTGTGCATCCAATAGGTATGTTTGTGTCATTGGATAATCAATTAGGTCATTTTCGTCCTCCATAGGCTTATTCTTGTCCAATTAGGGTTTTTAACCAATCTTGTGCATCCAATAAGTTGAGTTGTGTCATTGGATTAACATTTAGGTCATTTTCGTCCTCCCTAGGCTTATTCTTGTCCAATTAGGGTTTTTAACCAATCTTGTGCATCCGATAAGTTTGTTTGGGTCATTGAATTAATATTTAGGTCATTTTCGTCCTCCCTAAGCATATTCTTGTCCAATTAGGGTTTTTAACCAATCTTGTGCATCCAATAGGTGTGTTTGTGTCATTGGATGATCAATTAGGTCATTTTCGTCCTCCCTAGGCTTATTCTTGTCAAATTAGGGTTTTTAACCAATCTTGTGCATCCAATAACTTTGCTTGTGTCATTGAATTAATATTTAGGTCATTTTCGTCCTCCCTAGGCATATTCTTGTCCAATTAGGGTTTTTAACCAATCTTGTGCATCCAATAGGTGTGTTTGTGTCATTGGATGATCAATTAGGTCATTTTCGTCCTCCCTAGGCTTATTCTTGTCCAATTAGGGTTTTTAACAAATCTTGTGCATCCAATAAGTTCATTTGTGTCATTGGATGATCAATTAGGTCATTTTCGTCCTCCCTAGGCATATTCTTGTCCAATTAGGGTTTTTAACCAATCTTGTGCATCCAATAGGTGTATTTGTGTCATTGGATGATCAATTAGGTTATTTTCGTCGTTCCTAGGCTTACTCTTGTCCAATTAGGGTTTTTAACCAATGTTGTGCATCCCATAAGTTCATTTGTGTCATTGGATTAACATTTAGGTCATTTTCGTCCTCCTTAGACATATTCTTGTCCAATTAGGGTTTTTAACCAATCTTGTGCATCCAATAACTTTGTTTGTGTCATTGAATTAATATTTAGGTCATTTTCGTCCTCCCTAGGCATATTCTTGTCCAATTAGGGTTTTTAACCAATCTTGTGCATCCAATAGGTGTGTTTGTGTCATTGGATGATCAATTAGGTCATTTTCGTCCTCCCTAGGCTTATTCTTGTCCAATTAGGGTTTTTAACCAATCTTGTTCATCCAATAGGTGTGTTTGTGTCAATGGATGATCAATTAGGTCGTTTTCGTCGTCCCTAGGCTTATTCATGTCCAATTAGGGTTTTTAACCAATCTTGTGCATCCAATAGGTGTGTTTGTGTCATTGGATGATCAATTAGGTCATTTTCGTCCTACCTAGACTTATTCTTGTCAAATTAGGGTTTTTAATCAATCTTGTGCATCCAATAACTTTGTTTGTGTCATTGAATTAATATTTAGGTCATTTTCGTCCTCCCTAGGCATATTCTTGTCCAATTAGGGTTTTTAACCAATCTTGTGCATCCAATAGGTGTGTTTGTGTCATTGGATGATCAATTAGGTCATTTTCGTCCTCCCTAGGCTTATTCTTGTCCAATTAGGGTTTTTAACCAATCTTGTGCATTCAATAACTTTGTTTGTGTGATTGAATTAATATTTAGGTCATTTTCATCCTCCCTAGGCATATTCTTGTCCAATTAGGGTTTTTAACCAATCTTGTGCATCCAATAGGTGTGTTTGTGTCATTGGATGATCAATTAGGTCATTTTCGTCCTCCCTAGGCATATTCTTGTCCAATTAGGGTTTTTAACCAATCTTGTGCATCCGATAAGTTTGTTTGTGTCATTGAATTAATATGTAGGTCATTTTCGTCCTCCCTAGGTATATTCTTGTCCAATTAGGGTTTTTAACCAATCTTGTGCATCCAATAGGTGTGTTTGTGTCATTGGATGATCAATTAGGTTATTTTCGTCGTCCCTAGGCTTATTCTTGTCCAATTAGGGTTTTTAACTAATCTTGTGCATCCAATAAGTTCATTTGTGTCATTGGATGATCAATTAGGTCATTTTCGTCCTCCCTAGGCATATTCTTGTCCAATTAGGGTTTTTAATCAATCTTGTGCATCCAATAGGTGTGTTTGTGTCATTGTATGATCAATTAGGTCATTTTCGTCCTCCTTAGGCTTATTCTTGTCCAATTAGAGTTTTTAACCAATCTTGTGCATCCAATAGGTGTGTTTGTGTCATTGTATGATCAATTAGGTCATTTTCGTCCTCCCTAGGCTTATTCTTGTCCAATTAGAGTTTTTAACCAATCTTGTGCATCCAATAAGTTGAGTTGTGTCATTGGATTAACATTTAGGTCATTTTTGTCCTCCCTAGGCTTGTTCTTGTCCAATTAGGGTTTTTAACCAATCTTGTGCATCCAATAAGTTCATTTGTGTCATTGGATTAACATTTAGGTCATTTTCGTCCTGCCTAGGCACATTCTTGTCCAATTAGGGTTTTTAAACAATCTTGTGCATCCAATAGGTGTGTTTGTGTCATTGGATGATCAATTAGGTTATTTTCGTCGTCCCTAGGCTTATTCTTGTCCAATTAGGGTTTTTAACTAATCTTGTGCATCCAATAAGTTCATTTGTGTCATTGGATGATCAATTAGGTCATTTTCGTCCTCCCTAGGCATATTCTTGTCCAATTAGGGTTTTTAATCAATCTTGTGCATCCAATAGGTGTGTTTGTGTCATTGTATGATCAATTAGGTCATTTTCGTCCTCCTTAGGCTTATTCTTGTCCAATTAGAGTTTTTAACCAATCTTGTGCATCCAATA
>JBBPBR010002067.1:0-14112 GCA_037974775.1 Cicer pinnatifidum | reverse complement strand
AAAATGACCTAATTGATCATCCAATGACACAAACACACCTATTGGATGCACAAGATTGGTAAAAAAACCCTAATTGGGCAAGAATATGCCTAGGTAGGACAAAAAAATGACCTAATTGATCATCCAATTACACAAACACACCTATTGGATGCACAAGATTGGTTAAAAACATTAATTAGACAAGAATAAGCCTAGGGAGGACGAAAATGACCTAATTGATCATCCAATGACAAAAACACACCTATTGGATGCACAAGATTGGTTAAAAACCCTAATTGGACAAGAATATGCCTAGGGAGGACGAAAATGACCTAATTGATCATCCAATGACACAAACACACCTATTGGATGCACAAGATTGGTTAAAAACCGTAATTGGACAAGAATATGCCTATGGAGGACGAAAATGACCTAAATATTAATTCAATGACACAAACAAAGTTATTGGATGCTCAAGATTGGTTAAAAACCCTAATTGGACAAGAATAAGCATAGGGAGGACGTAAATGACCTAATTGATCATCCATTGACACAAACACACCTATTGGATGCACAAGATTGGTTAAAAACCCTAATTGGACAAGAATAAGCCTAGGGAGGACGAAAATGACCTAATTGATCATCCAGTGACACAAACACACCTATTGGATGCACAAGATTGGTTATAAACCCTAATTGGACAAGAATAAGCCTAGGGAGGACGAAAATGACCTAATTGATCATCCAATGACACAAATACACCTATTAGATGCACAAGATTGGTTAAAAACCCTAATTGGACAAGAATATGCCTAGGGAGGACGAAAATGACCTAATTGATCATCCAATGACACAAACACACCTATTGGATGCACAAGATTGGTTAAAAACCCTAATTGGAAAAGAATATGCCAAGGGAGGACGAAAATGACCTAATTGATCATCCAATGACACAAACACACCTATTGGATGCACAAAATTGGTTAAAAACTCTAGTTGGACAAGAATATGCCTAGGGAGGACGAAAATGACATAATTGATCATCCAATGACACAAATGAACTTATTGGATGCACAAGATTTGTTAAAAACCCTAATTGGACAAGAATAAGCCTAGGGAGGACGAAAATGACCTAATTGATCATCCAATGACACAAACACACCTATTGGATGCACAAGATTGGTTAAAAACCCTAATTGGACAAGAATATGCCTAGGGAGGACGAAAATGACTTAAATATTAATTCAATGACACAAACAAAGTTATTGGATGCACAAGATTGGTTAAAAACCCTAATTGGACAAGAATATTCCTAGGGAGGACTAAAATGACCTAAATGTTAATCCAATGACACAAATGAACTTATTGGATGCACAACATTGGTTAAAAACCCTAATTGGATAAGAGTAAGCCTAGGAAGGACGAAAATAACCTAATTGATCATCCAATGACACAAACACACCTATTGGATGCACAAGATTGGTTAAAAACCCTAATTGGACAAGAATAAGCCTAGGGAGGACGAAAATGACCTAATTGATCATCCAATGACACAAACACACCTATTGGATGCACAAGATTGGTTAAAAACCCTAATTGGACAAGAATATGCCTAGGGAGCACGAAAATGACCTAATTGATCATCCAATGACACAAACACACCTATTGGATGCACAAGATTGGTTAAAAACCCTAATTGGACAAGAATATGCCTAGGGAGGATGAAAATGACCTAAATATTAATTCAATGACACAAACAAAGTTATTGGATGCACAAGATTGGTTAAAAACCCTAATTGGACAAGAATATGTCTAAGGAGGACGAAAATGACCTAAATGTTAATCCAATGACACAAATGAACTTATGGGATGCACAACATTGGTTAAAAACCCTAATTGGACAAGAGTAAGCCTAAGAAGGACGAAAATAACCTAATTGATCATCCAATGACACAAACACACCTATTGGATGCACAAGATTAGTTAAAAACCCTAATTGGACAAGAATATGCCTTGGGAGGACAAAAATGACCTAAATATTAATTCAATGACACAAACAAAGTTATTGGATGCACAAGATTGATTAAAAACCCTAATTTGACAAGAATAAGTCTAGGTAGGATGAAAATGACCTAATTGATCATCCAATGACACAAACACACCTATTGGAAGCACAAGATTGGTTAAAAACCCTAGTTGGACAAGAATATGCCTAGGGAGGACGAAAATGACCTAATTGATCATCCAATGACACAAATGAACTTATTGGATGCACAAGATTGGTTAAAAACCCTAATTGGACAAGAATAAGCCTAGGGAGGACGAAAATGACCTAATTGATCATCCAATGACACAAACACTCCTATTGGATGCACAAGATTGGTTAAATACCCTAATTGGACAAGAATATGCCTAGGGAAGACGAAAATGACCTAAATATTAATTCAATGACACAAACAAAGTTATTGGATGCACAAGATTGGTTAAAAACCCTAATTGGACAAGAATTTGCCTAGGGAGGACGAAAATGACCTAATTGATCATCCAATGACACAAACACACCTATTGGATGCACAAGATTGGTTAAAAACCCTAATTGGACAAGAATAAGCCTAGGGAGGACGAAAATGACCTAATTGATCATCCAATGACACAAACACACCTATTGGATGCACAAGATTGGTTAAAAACCCTAATTGGACAAGAATATGCCTAGGGAGGACGAAAATGACCTAAATATTAATTAAATGACACAAACAAACTTATCGGATGCACAAGATTGGCTAAAAACCCTAATTGGACAAGAATAAGCCTAGGGAGGACGAAAATGACCTAATTGATCATCCAATGACACAAACACACCTATTGGATGCACAAGATTGGTTAAAAACCCTAATTGGACAAGAATAAGCCTAGGGAGGACGAAAATGACCTAATTGATCATCCAACGACACAAACACACCTATTGGATGCACAAGATTTCTTAAAAACCCAACTTGGACAAGAATATGCCTAGGGAGGACGAAAATGACCTAATTGATCATCCAATGACACAAACACACCTATTGGATGCACAAGATTGGTTAAAAACCCTAATTGGACAAGAATATGCCTAGGGAGGACGAAAATGACCTAAATATTAATTCAATGACACAAACAAACTTATCGGATGCACAAGATTGGTTAAAAACCCTAATTGGACAAGAATAAGCCTAGGGAGGACGAAAATGACCTAATGGATCATCCAATGACACATACACACCTATTAGATGCAAAAGATTGGTTAAAAACCCTAATTGGACAAGAATAAGCCTAGGGAGGACGAAAATGACCTAATTGATCATCCAATGACACAAACACACCTATTGGATGCACAAGATTGGTTAAAAACCCTAATTGGACAAGAATATGCCTAGGGAGGACGAAAATGACCTAATTGATCATCCAATGACACAAACACACCTATTGGTTGCACAAGATTCGTTAAAAACCCTAATTGGACAAGAATATGCCTAGAAAGGACGAAAGTGACTTAATTGATCATCCAATGACACAAACACACCTATTGGATGCACAAGATTGGTTAAAAACCCTAATTGGACAAGAATATGCCTAGGGAGGACAAAAATGACCTAATTCATCATCCAATGACACAAACACACCTATTGGATGCACAAGATTGGTTAAAAACCCTAATCGGACAAGAATATTCATAGGGAGGACGAAAATGACCTAATTGATCATCCAATGACACAAACACACCTATTGGATGCACAAGATTGGTTAAAAACCCTAATTGGACAAGAATAAGCCTAGGGATGACGAAAATGACCTAATTGATCATCCAATGACACAAACACACCTATTGGATGCACAAGATTGGTTAAAAACCCTAATTGGACAAGAATAAGCCTAGGGAGTACGAAAATGACCTAATTGATCATCCAATGACACAAACACACCTATTGGATGCACAAGATTGGTTAAAAACCCTAATTTGACTAGAATAAGCCTAGGGTGGACGAAAATGACCTAATTGATCATCCATTGCCACAAACACACCTGTTGGATGCACAAGATTGGTTAAAAACCATAATTGGACAAGAATAAGCCTAGGGAGGACGAAAATGACCTAATTGATCATCCAATGACACAAACACACCTATTGGATGCACAAGATTGGTTAAAAACCCTAATTGGACAAGAATATGCCTAGGGAGGACGAAAATGACCTAAATATTAATTCAATGACACAAACACACCTATTGGACAAGAATATGCCTAGGGTGGACGAAAATGACCTAATTGATCATCTAATGACACAAACACACCTATTGGATGCACAAGATTGGTTAAAAACCCTAATTGGACAAGAATAAGCCTAGGGAGGACGAAAATGACCTAATTGATCATCCAATGACACAAACACACCTATTTGATGCACAAGATTGGTTAAAAACCCTTATTGGACAAGAATAAGCCTATGGAGGACGAAAATGACCTAATTGATCATCCAATGACACAAACACACCTATTGGATGCACAAGATTGGTTAAAAACCCTAATTGGACAAGAATATGCCTAGGGAGGACGAAAATGACCTAAATATTAATTCAATGACACAAACAAAATTATCGGATGCCCAAGATTGGTTAAAAACCCTAATTGGACAAGAATAAGCCTTGGGAGGACGAAAATGACCTAATTGATCATCCAATGACACAAACGCACCTATTAGATGCACAAGATTGGTTAAAAACCCTAATTGGACAAGAATATGCCTAGGGAGGACGAAAATGACCTAATTGATCATCCAATGACACAAACACACCTATTGGATGCACAAGATTGGTTAAAAACCCTAATTGGACAAGAATATGCCTAGGGAGGACGAAAATGACCTAATTGATCATCCAATGACACAAATGAACTTATTGGATGCACAAGATTAGTTAAAAACCCTAATTGGACAAGAATAAGCCTAGGGAGGACGAAAATAACCCAATTGATCATCCAATGACACAAACACACCTATTGGATGCACAAGATTGGTTAAAAACCCTAATTAGACAAGAATATGCATAGGGAGGACGAAAATGACCTAAATATTAATTCAATGACACAAACAAACTTATCGGATGCAGAAGATTGGTTAAAGACCCTAATTGGACAAGAATAAGCCTAGGGAGGACGAAAATGACCTAATTGATCATCCAATGACACAAACACACCTATTGGATGCACAAGATTGGTTAAAAACCCTAATTGGACCAGAATATGCCTAGGGAGGATGAAAATAACCTAATTGATCATCCAATGACACAAACAAACCTATTGGATGCACAAGATTGGTTAAAAACCCTAATTGGACAAGAATAAGCCTAGGGAGGACGAAAATGACCTAATTGATCATCCAATGACACAAACACACCTATTGGATGCACAAGATTGGTTAAAAACCCTAATTGGACAAGAATATGCCTAGGGAGGACGAAAATGACCTAAGTATTAATTCAATGACACAAACAAAATTATTGGATGCACAAGATTGGTTAAAAACCCTAATTGGACAAAAATAAGCCTAGGGAGGACGAAAATGACCTAATTGATCATCCAATGACACAAACACACCTATTGGATGCACAAGATTGGTTAAAAACCCTAGTTGGACAAGAATAAGCCTAGGGAGGACGAAAATGACCTAATTGATCATCCAATGACACAAATGAACTTATTGGCAGCACTAGATTGGTTAAAAACCCTAATTGGACAAGAATAAGCCTAGGGAGGACGAAAATGACCTAATTGATCATCCAATGACACAAATACACCTATTGGATGCACAAGATTGGTTAAAAACCCTAATTGGACAAGAATAAGCCTAGGGATGACAAAAATGACCTAAATGTTAATCCAATGACACAACTCAACTTATTGGATGCACAAGATTGGTTAAAAACCCTAATTGGACAAGAATAAGCCTAGGGAGGACGAAAATGACCTAATTGATCATCCAATGACACAAACACACCTATTGGATGCACAAGATTGGTTAAAAACCCTAATTGGACAAGAATATGCCTAGGGAGGAAGAAAATGACCTTAATATTAATTCCATGACACAAACAAAGTTATTGGATGCACAAGATTGGTTAAAAACCCTAATTGGACAAGAATATGCCTAGGGATGACGAAAATGACCTAATTGATGATCCATTGCCACAAACACACCTATTGGATGCACAAGATTGGTTAAAAACCCTAATTGGACAAGAATAAGCCTAGGGAGGACGAAAATGACCTAAATGTTAATCCAATGACACAACTCAACTTATTGGATGCACAAGATTGGTTAAAAACCCTAATTGGACAAGAATAAGCCTAGGGAGGACGAAAATGACCTAATTGATCATCCAATGACACAAACACACCTATTGGATGCACATGATCGGTTAAAAACCCTAATTGGTCAAGAATAAGCCTAGGGAGGACGAAAATGACCTAATTGATCATCCGATGACACAAACACACCTATTGGATGCACAAGATTGGTTTAAAACCCTAATTGGACAAGAATATGCCTAGGGAGGACGAAAATGACCTAATTGATCATCCAATGACACAAACAAACCTATTGGATGCACAAGATTGGTTAAAAACCCTAATTGGACAAGAATAAGCCTAGGGAGGACGAAAATGACCTAAATGTTAATCCAATGACACAACTCAACTTATTGGATGCAAAAGATTGGTTAAAAACCCTAATTGGACAAGAATATGCCTGGGGAGGACGAAAATGACCTAATTGATCATCCAATGACACAAACACACCTATTGGATGCACAAGATTGGTTAAAAACCCTAATTGGACAAGAATATGCCTAGGGAGGACGAAAATGACCTAATTGATCATCCAATGACACAAATGAACTTATTGGATGCACAAGATTAGTTAAAAACCCTAATTGGACAAGAATAAGCCTAGGGAGGACGAAAATAACCTAATTGATCATACAATGACACAAACACACCTATTGGATGCACAAGATTGGTCTAAAACTCTAATTGGACAAGAATATGCCTAGGGAGGACGAAAATGACCTAAATGTTAATCCAATGACACAAATGAACTTATTGGATGCACAAGATTGGTTAAAAACCCTAATCGGACAAAATAAGCCTAGGGAGGACGAAAATGACCTAAATGTTAATCCAATGACACAACTCAACTTATTGGATGCACAAGATTGGTCAAAAACCCTAATTTGACAAGAATATGCCTAGGGAGGACGAAAATGACCTAATTGATCATCCAATGACACAAATGAACTTATTGGATGCACAAGATTAGTTAAAAACCCTAATTGGACAAGAATAAGCCTAGGGAGGACGAAAATAACCTAATTGATCATCCAATGACACAAACACACCTATTGGATGAACAAGATTGGTCTAAAACTCTAATTGGACAACAATATGCCTAGGGAGGACGAAAATGACCTAAATGTTAATCAAATGACACAAATGAACGTATTGGATGCACAAGATTGGTTAAAAACCCTAATTGGACAAGAATAAGCCTAGGGAGGACGAAAGTGACCTAATTGATCATCCAATGACACAAACACACCTATTGGATGCACAAGATTGGTTAAAAACCCTAATTGGACAAAAATATGCCTAGGGAGGACGAAAATGACCTAATTGGTCATCCAATGACACAAACACACCTATTGGATGCACAAGATTGGTTAAAAACCCTAATTGGACAAGAATAAGCCTAGGGAGGACGAAAATGACCTAATTGATCATCCATTGCCACAAACACACCTAATGGATGCACAAGATTGGTTAAAAACCCTAATTGGACAAGAATATGCCTAGGGAGGACGAAAATGACCTAATTGGTCATCCAATGACACAAACACACCTATTGGATGCACAAGATTAGTTAAAAACCTTAATTGGACAAGAATATGCCTAGGGAGGACGAAAGTAACCTAATTGATCATCCAATGACACAAACACACCTATTGGATGCACAAGATTGGTTAAAAACCCTAATTGGACAAGAATAAGCCTAGGGAGGACGAAAATGACCTAATTGATCATCCAATGACACAAACACACCTATTGGATGCACAAGATTGGTTAAAAACCCTAATTGGACAAGAATATGCCTAGGGAGGACGAAAATGACCTAAATGTTAATCCAATGATACAAACACACCTATTGGATGCACAAGATTGGTTAAAAACCCTAATTGAACAAGAATATGCCTAGGGAGGACGAAAATGACCTAAATGTTAATCCAATGACACAAATGAACTTTTTAGATGTACAAGATTGGTTAAAAACCCTAATTGGACAAGAATAAGCCTAGGGAGGACGAAAATGACCTAATTGATCATCCAATGACACAAACACACCTATTGGATGCACAAGATTGGTTAAAAACCCTAATTGGACAAGAATAAGCGTAGGGAGAACGAAAATGACCTAAATGTTAATCCAATGACACAACTCAACTTATTGGATGCACAAGATTGGTTAAGAACCCTAATTGGATAAGAATAAGCCTAGGGAGGACGAAAATGACCTAATTGATTATCCAATGACACAAACACACCTATTGGATGCACAAGATTGGTTAAAAACCCTAATTGAACAAGAATATGCCTAGGGAGGACGAAAATGACCTAAATGTTAATCCAATGACACAAATGAACTTATTAGATGTACAAGATTGGTTAAAAACCCTAATTGGACAAGAATAAGCCTAGGGAGGTCGAAAATGACCTAATTGATCATCCAATGACCCAAACACACCTATTGGATGCACAAGATTGGTTAAAAACCCTAATTGGACAAGAATATGCCTATGGAGGACGAAAATGACCTAAATATTAATTCAATGACACAAACAAAGTTATTGGATGCACAAGATTGGTTAAAAACCCTAATTGGACAAGAAATAGCCTAGGGAGGACGAAAATGACCTAATTGATCATCCAATGACACAAACACACCTATTGGATGCACATGATCGGTTAAAAACCCAAATTGGACAAGAAATAGACTAGGGAGGACGAAAATGACCTAATTGATCATCCAATGACACAAACACACCTATTGGATGCACAAGATTGGTTAAAAACCCTAATTGGACAAGAATAAGCCTATGGAGGACGAAAATGACCTAATTGATCATCCAATGACACAAACACACCTATTGGATGCACAAGATTGGTTAAAAACCCTAATTGGACAAGAATAAGCCTAGGGAGGACGAAAATGACCTAAATGTTAATCCAATGACACAACTCGACTTATTGGATGCACAAGATTGGTTAGAAACCCTAATTGGACAAGAATAAGCCTAGGGAGGACGAAAATGACCTAATTGATCATCCAATGACACAAACACACCTATTGGATGCACAAGATTGGTTAAAAACCCTAATTGGACAAGAATAATCCAATGACACAACTCAACTTATTGGATGCACAAGATTGGTTAAAAACCCTAATTGGACAAGAATAAGCCTAGGGAGGACGAAAATGACCTAAATGTTAATCCAATGACACAAACACACCAATTGGATGCACAAGATCGGTTAAAAACCCTAATTGGACAAGAATAAGCCTAGGGAGGACGAAAATGACCTAATTGATCATCCAATGACACAAACACACCTATTGGATGCACAAGATTGGTTAAAAACCCTAATTGGACAAGAATATGCCTAGGGAGGACGAAAATGACCTAATTGATCATCCAATGACACAAATGAACTTATTGGATGCACAAGATTAGTTAAAAACCCTAATTGGACAAGAATAAGCCTAGGGAGGACGAAAATAACCTAATTGATCATCCAATGACACAAACACACCTATTGGATGCACAAGATTGGTCTAAAACTCTAATTAAACAAGAATATGCCTAGGGAGGACGAAAATGACCTAAATGTTAATCCAATGACACAAATGAATGTATTGGATGCACAAGATTGGTTAAAAACCCTAATTGGACAAGAATAAGCCTAGGGAGGACGAAAATGACCTAAATGTTAATCCAATGACACAACTCAACTTATTGGATGCACAAGATTGGTTAAAAACCCTAATTGGACAAGAATAAGCATAGGGAGGACGAAAATGACCTAATTGATCATCCAATGACACAAATACACCTATTGGATGCACAAGATTGGTTAAAAACCCTAATTGGACAAGAATATGCCTAGGGAGGACGCAAATGACCTAATTGATCATCCAATGCCACAATCACACCTATTGGATGCACAAGATCGGTTAAAAACCCTAATTGGACAAGAATAAGCCTAGGGAGGACGAAAATGACCTAATTGATCATCCAATGACACAAACACACCTATTGGATGCACAAGATTGGTTAAAAACCCTAATTGGACAAGAATATGCCTAGGGAGGACGAAAATGACCTAATTGATCATCCAATGACACAAACACACCTATTGGATGCACAAGATTCGTTAAAAACCCTAATTGGACAAGAATATGCATTGGGAGGACGAAAATGACCTAATTGATCATCCAATGACACAAACACACCTATTGGATGCACAAGATTGGTTAAAAACCCTAATTGGACAAGAATATGCCTAGGGAGGACGAAAATGACCTAATTGATCATCCAATGACACAAATGAACTTATTGGATGCACAAGATTAGTTAAAAACCCTAATTGGACAAGAATAAGGCTAGGGAGGACGAAAATAACCTAATTGATCATCCAATGACACAAACACACCTATTGGATGCACAAGATTGGTCTAAAACTCTAATTGCACAAGAATATGCCTAGGGAGGACGAAAATGACCTAAATGTTAATCCAATGACACAAATGAACTTATTGGATGCACAAGATTGGTTAAAAACCCTAATTGGACAAGAATAAGCCTAGGGAGGACGAAAATGACCTAAATGTTAATCCAATGACACAACTCAACTTATTGGATGCACAAGATTGGTTAAAAACCCTAATTGGACAAGAACAAGCCTAGGGAGGACGAAAATGACCTAAATGTTAATCCAATGACACAACTCAACTTATTGGATGCACAAGATTGGTTAAAAACCCTAATTGGACAAGAATAAGCCTAGGGAGGACGAAAATAACCTAATTGATCAGCCAATGACACAAACACACCTATTGGATACACAAGATTGGTTAAAAACCCTAATTGGACAAGAATAAGCCTAGGGAGGACGAAAATGACCTAATTGATCATCCAATGACAAAAACACACCAATTGGATGCACAAGATTCGTTAAAAACCCTAATTGGACTAGAATATGCCTAGGGAGGACGAAAATGACCTAATTGATCATCCAATGACACAAACACACCTATTGGATGCACAAGATTGGTTAAAAACCCTAATTGGACCAGAATATGCCTAGGGAGGACGAAAATGACCTAAATGTTAATCCAATGACACAACTCAACTTATTGCATGCACAAGATTGGTTAAAAACCCAAATTTGACAAGAACATGCCTAGGAGGACGAAAATGACCTAATTAATCATCCAATGACACAAATGAACTTATTGGATGCACAAGATTGGTTAAAAACCCTAATTGGACAAGAATATGCCTAGGGAGGACGAAAATGACCTAATTGATCATCCAATGACACAAACACACCTATTGGATGCACAAGATTGGTTAAAAACCCTAATTGGACAAGAATATGCCTAGGGAGGACGAAAATGACCTAAATATTAATTCAATGACACAAACAAACTTATCGGATGCACAAGATTGGTTAAAAACCCTAATTGGACAAGAATAAGCCTAGGGAGGACAAAAATAACCTAATCGATCATCCAAACACACAAACACACCTATTGGATGCCCAAGATTGGTCTAAAACTCTAATTGGACAAGAATATGCCTAGGGAGGACGAAAATGACCTAAATGTTAATCCAATGACACAAATGAACTTATTGGATGCACAAGATTGGTTAAAAACCCTAATTGGACAAGAATATGCCTAGGGAGGACGAAAATGACCTAATTGATCATCCAATGACACAAACACACCTATTGGATGCACAAGATTGGTTAAAAACCCTAATTGGACAAGAATATGCCTAGGGAGGACGAAAATGACCTAAATATTAATTCAATGACACAAACAAAGTTATTGGATGCAAAGATTGGTTAAAAACCCTAATTGGACAAGAATAAGCCTAGGGAGGACGAAAATGACCTAATTGATCATCCAATGACACAAACACACCTATTGGATGCACAAGATTGGTTAAAAACCCTAATTGGACAAGAATATGCCTAGGGAGGACGAAAATGACCTAATTGATCATCCAATGACACAAATGAACTTATTTGATGCACAAGATTGGTCAAAAACCCTAATTGGACAAGAATAAGCCTATGGAGGACGAAAATGACCTAATTGATCATCCAATGACACAAACACACCTATTGGATGCACAAGATTGGTTAAAAACCCTAATTGGACAAGAATATGCCTAGGGAGGACGAAAATGACCTAATTGATCATCCAATGACACAAACACACCTATTGGATGCACAAGATTGGTTAAAAACCCTAATTGGACAAGAATATGCCTAGGTAGGACGAAAATGACTTAAATATTAATTCAATGACACAAACAAAGTTATTGGATGCACAAGATTGGTTAAAAACCCTAATTTGACAAGAATAAGTCTAGGGAGGACGAAAATGACCTAATTGATCATCCAATGACACAAACACACCTATTGGATGCACAAGATCGGTTAAAAACCCTAATTGGACAAGAATAAGCCTAGGGAGGACGAAAATGACCTAATTAATCATCCAATGACACAAACACACCTATTGGATGCACAAGATTGGTTAAAAACCTTAATTGGACAAGAATATGCCTAGGGAGGACGAAAATGACCTAATTGATCATCCAATGACACAAATGAACTTATTGGATGCACAAGATTAGTTAAAAACCCTAATTGGACAAGAATAAGCCTAGGGAGGACGAAAATAACCTAATTGATCATCCAATGACACAAACACACCTATTGGACGCACAAGATTGGTCTAAAACTCTAATTGGACAAGAATATGCCTAGGGAGGACGAAAATGACCTAAATGTTAATCCAATGACACAACTCAACTTATTGGATGCACAAGATTGGTTAAAAACCTTAATTGGACAAGAATAGGCCTAGGGAGGACGAAAATGACCTAATTGATCATCCAATGACACAAACACACCTATTGGATGCACAAGATTGGTTAAAAACCCTAATTGGACAAGAATAAGCCTATGGAGGACGAAAATGACCTAATTGATCATCCAATGACACAAACACACCTATTGGATGCACAAGATTGGTTAAAAACCCTAATTGGACAATAATAAGCCTAGGGAGGACGAAAATGACCTAAATGTTAATCCAATGACACAACTCAACTTATTGGATGCACAAGATTGGTTAAAAACCCTAATTGGACAAGAATAAGCCTATGGAGGACGAAAATGACCTAATTGACCATCCAATGGCACAAACACACCTATTGGATGCAGAAGATTGGTTAAAAACCCTAATTGGACTAGAATATGCCTAGGGAGGACGAAAATGACCTAAATATTAATTCAATGACACAAACAAAATTATCTGATGCACAAGATTGGTTAAAAACCCTAATTGGACAAGAATAAGCCTTGGGAGGACGAAAATGACTTAATTGATCATCCAATGACACAAACACACCTATTAGATGAACAAGATTGGTTAAAAACCCTAATTGGACAAGAATATGCCTAGCGAGAACGAAAATGACCTAATTGATCATCCAATGACACAAACACACCTATTGGATGCACAAGATTGGTAAGAAAACCCTAATTGGGCAAGAATATGCCTAGGGAGAACGAAAATGACCTAATTGATCATCCAATTACACAAACACACCTATTGGATGCACAAGATCGGTTAAAAACCCTAATTGGACAAGAATAAGCCTAGGGAGGACGAAAATGACCTAATTGATCATCCAATTACACAAACACACCTATTGGATGCACAAGATTGGTTAAAAACCCTAATTG
>JBBPBR010002066.1:0-13033 GCA_037974775.1 Cicer pinnatifidum | reverse complement strand
CAATCTTGTGCATCCAATAGGTGTGTTTGTGTCATTGGATGAACATTTAGGTCAGTTTCGTCCTCCCTAGGCTTATTCTTTTCCAATTAGGGTTTCTTACGAATCTTGTGCATCCAATAGGTGAATTTGTGTCATTGGATGAACATTTAGGTCATTTTCGTCCTCCCTAGGCTTATTCTTGTCCAATTAGGGTTTTTAACCAATCTTGTGCATCCAATAGGTGTGTTTGTGTCATTGGATGAACATTTAGGTCATTTTCGTCCTCCCTAGGCTTATTCTTGGCCAATTAGGGTTTCTAACCAATCTTTTGCATCCAATAGGTGTATTTGTGTCATTGGATGAACATTTAGGTCATTTTCGTCCTCCCTAGGCTTATTCTTGTCCAATTAGGGTTTTTAACCAATCTTGTGCATCCAATAGGTGTGTTTGTGTCATTGGATGAACATTTAGGTCATTTTCGTCCTCCCTAGGCTTATTCTTGTCCAATTAGGGTTTTTAACCAATCTTGTGCATCCAATAAGTTCATTTGTGTCATTGGATGAACATTTAGGTCATTTTCGTCCTCCCAAGACTTATTCTTGTCCAATTAGGGTTTTTAAGTAATCTTGTGCATCCAATAAGTTAATTTGTGTCATTGGATGAACATTTAGTTCATTTTCGTCCTCCCTAGGCTTATTCTTGTTCAATTAGGGTTTTTAACCAATCTTGTGCATCCAATAGGTGTGTTTGTGTCATTGGATGAACATTTAGGTCATTTTCGTCCTCCCTAGGCTTATTCTTGTCCAATTAGGGTTTTTAACCAATCTTGTGCATCCAATAGGTGTGTTTGTGTCATTGGATGAACATTTAGGTCATTTTCGTCCTCCCTAGTCTTATTCTTGTCCAATTAGGGTTTTAAGCAATCTTGTGCAACCAATAAGTTCAGTTGTGTCATTGGATGAACATTTAGGTCATTTTCGTCCTCCCTAGGCTTATTCTTGTCCAATTAGGGTTTTTAAGCAATCTTGTGCATCCAATAAGTTCATTTGTGTCATTGGATGAACATTTAGGTCATTTTCGTCCTCCCTAGGCATATTCTTATCTTATTAGGGTTTTTAACCAATCTTGTGCATCCAATAAGTTAATTTGTGTCATTGGATGAACATTTAGGTCATTTTCGTCCTCCCTAGGCTTATTCTTGTCCAATTAGGGTTTTTAACCAATCTTGTGCATCCAATAGGTGTGTTTGTGTCATTGGATGAACATTTAGGTCATTTTCGTCCTCCCTAGGCTTATTCTTGTCCAATTAGGGTTTTTAAGCAATCTTGTACATCCAATAAGTTCATTTGTGTCATTGGATAAACATTTAGGTCATTTTAATCCACCCTAGGCTTATTCTTGTCCAATTAGGGTTTTTAACCAATCTTGTGCATCCAATAGGTGTGTTTGTGTCATTGGATGAACATTTAGGTCAGTTTCGTCCTCCCTAGGCTTATTCTTGTCCAATTAGGGTTTCTAACGAATCTTGTCCATCCAATAGGTGTATTTGTGTCATTGGATGGACATTTAGGTCATTTTCGTCCTCCCTAGGCTTATTCTTGTCCAATTAGGGTTTTTAAGCAATCTTGTGCATCCAATAAGTTCATTTGTGTCATTGGATAAACATTTAGGTCATTTTCGTCCTCTCTAGGCATATTCTTGTCCAATTATGGTTTTTAACCAATCTTGTGCATCCAATAGGTGTATTTGTTACATTGGATGGACATTTAGGTGATTTGCGTCCTCCCTAGGCTTATTCTTGTCCAATTAGGGTTTTTAAGCAATCTTGTGCATCCAATAAGTTCATTTGTGTCATTGGATGAACATTTAGGTCACTTTCGTCTTCCCTAGGCTTATTCTTGTCCAATTAGGGTTTTTAACCAATCTTGTGCATCCAATAAGTTCATGTGTGTCATTGGATAAACATTTAGGTCATTTTCGTCCACCCTAGGCTTATTCTTGTCCAATTAGGGTTTTTAACCAATCTTGTGCATCCAATAGGTGTGTTTGTGTCATTGGATGAACATTTAGGTCATTTTCGTCCTCCCTAGGCTTATTCTTGTCCAATTAGGGTTTCTAACTAATCTTGTGCATCGAATAGGTGTATTTGTGTCATTGGATGAACATTTAGGTCATTTTCGTCCTCCCTAGGCTTATTCTTGTCCAATTAGGGTTTTTAAGCAATCTTGTGCATCCAATAAGTTCATTTGTGTCATTGGATGAACATTTAGGTCATTTTCGTCCTCCCTAGGCTTATTCTTGTCCTATTAGGGTTTTTAACCAATCTTGTGCATCCAATAGGTGTATTTGTGTCATTGGATGAACATTTAGGTCATTTTCGTCCTCCCTAGGCTTATTCTTGTCCAATTAGGGTTTTTAAGCAATCTTGTGCATCCAATAAGTTCATTTGTGTCATTGGATGAACATTTAGGTCATTTTCGTCCTGTCTAGGCTTATTCTTGTCCAATTAGGGTTTTTAACCAATCTTGTGCATCCAATAGGTGTATTTGTGTCAATGGATGAACATTTAGGTCATTTTCGTCCTCCCTAGGCTTATTCTTGTCCAATTAGGGTTTTTAAGCAATCTTGTGCATCCAATAAGTTCATTTTTGTCATTGGATGAACATTTAGGTCATTTTCGTCCTCCCTAGGCTTATTGTTGTCCAATTAGGGTTTTTAACCAATCTTGTGCATCCAATAGGTGTGTTTGTGTCATTGGATGAACATTTAGGTCATTTTCGTCCTCCCAAGTCTTATTCTTGTCCTATTAGGGTTTTAAGCCAATCTTGTGCACCCAATAGGTGCGTTTGTGTCATTGGATGAACATTTAGGTCATTTTCGTCCTCCCTAGGCTTATTGTTGTTCAATTAGGGTTTTTAACCAATCTTGTGCATCCAATAAGTTCATTTGTATCATTGGATGAACATTTAGGTCATTTTCGTCCTCCCTAGGCTTATTCTTGTCCAATTAGGGTTTTTAACCAATCTTGTGCATCCAATAGGTGTGTTTGTGTCATTGGATGAACATTTAGGTCATTTTCGTCCTCCCTAGGCTTATTCTTGTCCAATTAGGGTTTTTAACCGATCTTGTGCATCCAATAGGTGTGTTTGTGTCATTGGATGAACATTTAGGTCATTTTCATCCTCCCTAGGCTTATTCTTGTCCAATTAGGGTTTCTAACCAATGTTGTGCATCCAATAAGTTCATTTGTGTCATTGGATGAACATTTAGGTCATTTTCGTCCTCCCTAGGCTTATTCTTGTCCAATTAGGGTTTTTAACCAATCTTGTGCATCCAATAGGTGTGTTTGTGTCATTGGATGAACATTTAGGTCATTTTCGTCCTCCCTAGGCTTATGCTTGTCAAATTAGGGTTTCTAACCAATCTTTTGCATCCAATAGGTGTATTTGTGTCATTGGATGAACAATTAGGTCATTTTCGGGCTCCCTAGGCTTATTCTTGTCCAATTAGGGTTTTTAAGCAATCTTGTGCATCCAATAAGTTCATTTGTGTCATTGGATGAACATTTAGGTCATTTTCGTCCTCCCTAGGCTTATTCTTGTCCAATTAGGGTTTTTAACCAATCTTGTGCATCCAATAGGTGTGTCTGTGTCATTGGATGAACATTTAGGTCATTTTCGTCCTCCCTAGGCTTATTCTTGTCCAATTAGGGTTTCTAACCAATCTTGTGCATCCAATAGGTGTATTTGTGTCATTGGATGAACATTTAGGTCATTTTCGTCCTCCCTAGGCTTATTCTTGTCCAATTAGGGTTTTTAAGCAATCTTGTGCATCCAATAAGTTCATTTGTGTCATTGGATGAACATTTAGGTCATTTTCGTCCTCCCTAGGCTTATTCTTGTCCAATTAGGGTTTTTAACCAATCTTGTGCATCCAATAGGTGTATTTGTGTCATTGGATGAACATTTAGGTCATTTTCGTCCACCCTTGGCTTATTCTTGTCCAATTAGGGTTTTTAACCAATCTTGTGCATCCAATAGGTGTGTTTGTGTCATTGGATGAACATTTAGGTCATTTTCGTCCTCCCTAGGCTTATTCTTGTCCAATTAGGGTTTCTAACCAATCTTGTGCATCCAATAGGTGTATCTGTGTCATTGGATGAACATTTAGGTCATTTTCGTCCTCCCTAGGCTTATTCTTGTCCAATTAGGGTTTCTAACGAATCTTGTGCATCCAATAGGTGTATTTGTGTCATTGGATGAACATTTAGGTCATTTTCGTCCTCCCTAGAATTATTCTTGTCCAATTAGGGTTTTTAACCAATCTTGTGCATCCAATAGGTGTGTTTGTGTCATTGGATGAACATTTAAGTCATTTTCGTCCTCCCTAGGCTTATTCTTGTCCAATTAGGGTTTCTAACCAATCTTGTGCATCCAATAGGTGTATTTGTGTCATTGGATGAACATTTAGGTCATTTTCGTCCTCCCTAAGCATATTCTTGTCCAATTAGGGTTTTTAACCTATCTTGTGCATCCAATAGGTGTGTTTATGTCATTAGATGAACATTTAGGTCATTTTCGTCCTCCCTAGGCTTATTCTTGTCCAATTAGGGTTTCTAACGAATCTTGTGCATCCAATAGGTGTATTTGTGTCATTGGATGAACATTTAGGTCATTTTCGTCCTCCCTAGGCTTATTCTTGTCTAATTAGGGTTTTTAAGCAATCTTGTGCATCCAATAAGTTCATTTGTGTTATTGGATGAACATTTAGGTCATTTTCGTCCTCGCTAGGCTTATTCTTGTCCAATTAGGGTTTTTAACCAATCTTGTGCATCCAATAGGTGTGTTTGTGTCATTGGATGAACATTTAGGTCAGTTTCGTCCTCCCTAGGCTTATTCTTGTCCAATTAGGGTTTCTAACGAATCTTGTGCATCCAATAGGTGTATTTGTGTCATTGGATGAACATTTAGGTCATTTTCGTCCTCCCTAGGCTTATTCTTGTCCAATTAGGGATTTTAAGCAATCTTGTGCATCCAATAAGTTCATTTGTGTCATTGGATGAACATTTAGGTCATTTTCGCCCTCCCTAGGCTTATTCTTGTCCAATTAGGGTTTTTAACCAATCTTGTGCATCCAATAGGTGTGTTTGTGTCATTGGATGAACATTTAGGTCATTTTCGTCCTCCCTAGGCTTATTCTTGTCCAATTAGGGTTTTTAAGCAATCTTGTGCATCCAATAGGTGTGTTTGTGTCATTGGATAAACATTTAGGTCATTTTCGTCCACCCTAGGCTTATTCTTGTCCAATTAGGGTTTCTAACGAATCTTGTGCATCCAATAGGTGTATTTGTGTCATTGGATGAACATTTAGGTCATTTTCGTCCTCCCTAGGCTTATTCTTGTCTAATTAGGGTTTTTAAGCAATCTTGTGCATCCAATAAGTTCATTTGTGTTATTGGATGAACATTTAGGTCATTTTCGTCCTCCCTAGGCTTATTCTTGTCCAATTAGGATTTGTAACCAATCTTGTGCATCCAATAAGTTCATTTGTGTCATTGGAGGAACATTTAGGTCATTTTCGTCCTCCCTATAATTATTCTTGTCCAATTAGGGTTTCTAACCAATCTGGTGCATCCAATAAGTTCATTTGTGTTATTGGATGAACATTTAGGTCATTTTCGTCCTCCCTATGCTTATTCGTGTCCAATTAGGGTTTTTAACCAATCTTGTGCATCCAATAGCTGTGTTTGTGTCATTGGATGAACATTTAGGTCATTTTCGTCCTCCCTAGGCTTATTCTTGTCCAATTAGGGTTTCTAACGAATCTTGTGCATCCAATAAGTTCATTTGTGTCATTGGATGAACATTTAGGTCATTTTCGTCCTCCCTAGGCTTATTCTTGTCCAATTAGGGTTTTTAAGCAATCTTGTGCATCCAATAAGTTCATTTGTGTCATTGGATGGACATTTAGGTCATTTTCGTCCTCCCTAGGCTTATTCTTGTCCAATTAGGGTTTTTAACCAATCTTGTGCATCCAATAGGTGTGTTTGTGTCATTGGATGAACATTTAGGTCATTTTCGTCCTCCCTAGGCTTATTCTTGTCCAATTAGGGTTTTTAACCAATCTTGTGCATCCAATAAGTTCATTTGTGTCATTGGATGAACCTTTAGGTCATTTTCATTCTCCCTAGGCTTATTCTTGTCCAATTAGGGTTTCTAACCAATCTTGTGCATCCAATAGGTGTATTTGTGTCATTGGATGAACATTTAGGTCATTTTCGTCCTCCCTTGGCTTATTCTTGTCCAATTAGGGTTTTTAACCAATCTTGTGCATCCAATAGGTGTGTTTGTGTCATTGGATGAACATTTAGGTCAGTTTCGTCCTCCCTAGGCTTATTCTTGTCCAATTAGGGTTTCTAACGAATCTTGTGCATCCAATAGGTGTATTTGTGTCATTGGATGAACATTTAGGTTATTTTCGTCCTCCCTAGGCTTATTCTTGTCCAATTAGGGTTTTTAACCAATCTTGTGCATCCAATAGGTGTGTTTGTGTCATTGGATGAACATTTAGGTCATTTTCGTCCTCCCTAGGCTTATTCTTGTCCAATTAGGGTTTTTAAGCAATCTTGTGCATCCAATAGGTGTGTTTGTGTCATTGGATGAAAATTTAGGTCAGTTTCGTCCTCCCTAGGCTTATTCTTGTCCAATTAGGGTTTCTAACGAATCTTGTGCATCCAATAAGTGTATTTTTGTTATTGGATAAACATTTAGGTCATTTTCGTCCACCCTAGGCTTATTCTTGTCCAATTAGGGTTTTTAACCAATCTTGTGCATCCAATAAGTTCATTTGTGTAATTGGATGAACATTTAGGTCATTTTCGTCCTCCTAAGGCTTATTCTTGTCCAATTAGGGTTTTTAACCAATCTTGTGCATCCAATAGGTGTGTTTGTGTCATTGGATGAACATTTAGGTCAGTTTCGTCCTCCCTAGGCTTATTCTTGTCCAATTAGGGTTTCTAACGAATCTTGTGCATCCAATAAGTGTATTTGTGTCATTGGATGAACATTTAGGTCATTTTCGTCCTCCCTAGGCTTATTCTTGTCCAATTAGGGTTTCTAACGAATCTTGTGCATCCAATAGGTGTATTTGTGTCATTGGATGAACATTTAGGTCATTTTCGTCCTCCCTAGGCTTATTCTTGTCCAATAAGGGTTTTTAACCAATCTTGTGCATCCAATAGGTGTGTTTGTGTCATTGGATGAACATTTAGGTCATTTTTCGTTCATTCTAGGCTTATTCTTGTCCAATTAGGGTTTTTTTACCAATCTTGTGCATCCAATAAGTTCATTTGTGTCATTGGATAAACATTTAGGTCATTTTCGTCCACCCTAGGCTTATTCTTGTCCAATTAGGGTTTTTAACCAATCTTGTGCATCCAATAAGTTCATTTGTGTCATTGGATGAACATTTAGGTCATTTTCGTCCACCCAAGGCTTATTCTTGTCCAATTAGGGTTTTTAACCAATCTTGTGTATCCAATAGGTGTGTTTGTGTCATTGGATGAACATTTAGGTGATTTTCGTCCTCCCTAGGCTTATTCTTGTCCAATTAGGGTTTTTAACTAATCTTGTGCATCCAATAGGTGTGTTTGTGTCATTGGATGAACATTTAGGTCATTTTCGTCCTTCTTAGGCTTATTCTTGTCCAATTAGGGTTTTTAAGCAATCTTGTGCATCCAATAGGTGTGTTTGTGTCATTGGATGAACATTTAGGTCAGTTTCGTCCTCCCTAGGCTTATTCTTGTCCAATTAGGGTTTCTAACGAATCTTGTGCATCCAATAGGTGTATTTGTGTCATTGGATGAACATTTAGGTCATTTTCGTCCTCCCTAGGCTTATTCTTGTCTAATTAGGGTTTTTAAGCAATCTTGTGCATCCAATAACTTCATTTGTGTTATTGAATGAACATTTAGGTCATTTTCGTCCTCCCTAGGCTTATTTTTGTCCAATTAGGGTTTCTAACCAATCTTGTGCATCCAATAGGTGTATTTGTGTCATTGGATGAAAATTTAGGTTATTTTCGTCCTCCCTAGGCTTATTCTTGTCCAATTAGGGTTTTTAACCAATCTTGTGCATCCAATAGGTGTGTTTGTGTCATTGGATGAACATTTAGGTCATTTTCGTCCTCCCTAGGCTTATTCTTGTCCAATTAGGGTTTCTAACCAATCTTGTGCATCCAATAGGTGTATTTGTGTCATTGGATGAACATTTAGGTCATTTTCGTCCTCCCTAGGCTTATTCTTGTCCAATTAGGGTTTTTAAGCAATCTTGTGCATCCAATAAGTTCATTTGTGTCATTGGATGAACATTTAGGTCATTTTCGTCCTGCCTAGTCTTATTCTTGTCCAATTAGGGTTTTTAACCAATCTTGTGCATCCAATAGGTGTATTTGTGTCAATGGATGAACATTTAGGTCATTTTCGTCCTCCCTAGGCTTATTCTTGTCCAATTAGGGTTTTTAAGCAATCTTGTGCATCCAATAAGTTCATTTGTGTCATTGGATGAACATTTAGGTCATTTTCGTCCTTCCTAGGCTTATTCTTGTCCAATTAAGGTTTTTAACCAATCTTGTGCATCCAATAGGTGTGCTTGTGTCATTGGATGAACATTTAGGTCATTTTCGTCCTCCCTAGGCTTATTCTTGTCCAATTAGGGTTTCTAACCAATCTTGTGCATCCAATAGGTGTATTTGTGTCATTGGATGAACATTTAGGTCATTTTCGTCCTCCCTAGGCTTATTCTTGTCTAATTAGGGTTTTAAGCAATCTTGTGCATCCAGTAAGTTCATTTGTGTCATTGGATGAACATTTAGGTCATTTTCGTCCTCCCTAGGCTTATTCTTGTCCAATTAGGGTTTTTAACCAATCTTGTGCATCCAATAAGTTAATTTGTGTCATTGGATGAACATTTAGGTCATTTTCGTCCTCCCTAGGCTTATTCTTGTCCAATTAGGGTTTCTAACGAATCTTGTGCATCCAATAGGTGTATTTGTGTCATTGGATGAACATTTAGGTCATTTTCGTCCTCCCTAGGCTTATTCTTGTCCAATTAGGGTTTTTAAGCAATCTTGTGCATCCAATAAGTTCATTTGTGTCATTGGATGAACATTGAGGTCATTTTCGTCCTCCATAGGCATATTCTTGTCCAATTAGGGTTTTTAACCAATCTTGTGCATCCAATAGGTGTATTTGTGTCATTGGATGAACATTTAGGTCATTTTCGTCCTCCCTAGGCTTATTCTTGTCCAATTAGGGTTTTTAAGCAATCTTGTGCATCCAATAAGTTCATTTGTGTCATTGGATGAACATTTAGGTCATTTTCGTACTCCCTAGGCTTATTCTTGTACAATTAGGGTTTCTAACCAATCTTGTGCATCCAATAGGTGTGTTTGTGTCATTGGATGAACATTTAGGTCATTTTCGTCCTCCCTAGTCTTATTCTTGTCCAATTAGGGTTTTAAGCAATCTTGTGCATCTAATAAGTTCATTTGTGTCATTGGATGAACATTTAGGTCATTTTCGTCGTCCCTAGTCTTATTCTTGTCCAATTAGGGTTTTAAGCCAATCTTGTGCATCCAATAGGTGTGTTTGTGTCATTTGATGAACATTTAGGTCATTTACGTCCTCCCAAGGCTTCTTCTTATCCAATTATGGTTTTAAGCAATCTTTTGCATCCAATAAGTTCATTTGTGTCATTGGATTAAGATTTAAGTCATTTTCGTCCTCCCTAGGCTTATTCTTGTCCAGTTAGGGTTTTTAACCAATCTTGTGCATCCAATTGGTGTGTTTGTGTCATTGGATGAACATTTAGGTCATTTTCGTCCTCTCTAGGCTTATTCTTGTCCAATTAGGGTTTTTAACCAATCTTGTGCATCCAATAGGTGTGTTTGTGTCATTGGATGAACATTTAGGTCATTTTCGTCCTCCCTAGGCTTATTCTTGTCCAATTAGGGTTTTTAACCAATCTTGTGCATCCAATAGGTGTGTTTGTGTCATTGGATGAACATTTAGGTCATTTTCGTCCTCCCTAGGCTTATTCTTGTCCAATTAGGGTTTTTAACCAATCTTGTGCATCCAATAAGTTCATTTGTGTCATTGGATAAACATTTAGGTCATTTTCGTCCACCCTAGGCTTATTCTTGTCAAATTAGGGTTTTTAACCATTCTTGTGCATCCAATAGGTTCATTTGTGTCATTGGATGAACATTTAAGTCATTTTCGTCATCCCAAGGCTTATTCTTGTCCAATTAGGGTTTTTAACCAATCTTGTGCATCCAATAAGTTCATTTGTGTCATTGGATGAACATTTAGGTCATTTTCGTCCTCACTAGGCTTACTTTTGTGCAATTAGGGTTTTTAACCAATCTTGTGCATCCAATAAGTTCATTTGTTTCATTGGATGAACATTTAGGTCATTTTCGTCCACCCTAGGCTTATTCTTGTCCAAATAGGGTTTTTAAACATTCTTGTGCATCCAATAGGTTCATTTGTGTTATTGGATGAACATTTAGGTCATTTTCGTCATCCCAAGGATTATTCTTGTCCAATTAGGGTTTTTAACCAATCTTGTGCATCCAATAAGTTCATTTGTGTCATTGGATGAACATTTAGGTCATTTTCTTCCTCCCTAGGCTTATTCTTGTCCAATTAGGGTTTTTAAGCAATCTTGTGAATCCAATAAGTTCATTTGTTTCATTGGATGAACATTTAGGTCATTTTCGTCCTCCCTAGGCTTATTCTTGTTCAATTAGGGTTTCTAACCAATCTTGTGCATCCAATAGGTGTGTTTGTGTCATTGGATGAACATTTAAGTCATTTTCGTCCTCCCTAGTCTTATTCTTGTCCAATTAGGGTTTTAAGCAATCTTGTGCATCCAATAAGTTCATTTGTGTCATTGGATGAACATTTAGGTTATTTTCGTCCTCACTAGGCTTAGTTTTGTGCAATTAGGGTTTTTAACCAATCTTGTACATCCAATAGGTGTGTTTGTGTCATTAGATGAACATTTAGGTCATTTTCATCCTCCCTAGGCTTATTGTTGTCCAATTAGGGTTTTTAACCAATCTTGTGCATCCAATAGGTGTGTTTGTGTCATTGGATGAACATTTAGGTCATTTTCGTCCTCCCTAGGCTTATTCTTGTCCAATTAGGGATTTTAAGCAATCTTGTGCATCCAATAAGTTCATTTGTGTCATTGGATGAACATTTAGGTCATTTTCGTCCTCCCTAGGCTTATTCTTGTCCAATTAGGGTTTTTAACCAATCTTGTGCATCCAATAGGTGTGTTTGTGTCATTGGATGAACATTTGGGTCAGTTTCGTCCTCCCTAGGCTTATTCTTGTCCAATTAGGGTTTCTAACGAATCTTGTGCATCCAATAGGTGTATTTGTGTCATTGGATGAACATTTAGGTCATTTTCGTCCTCCCTAGGCTTATTCATGTCCAATTAGGGTTTTTAACCAATCTTGTGCATCCAATAGGTGTGTTTGTGTCATTGGATGAACATTTAGGTCATATTCGTCCTCCCTAGGCTTATTCTTGTCCAATTAGGGTTTCTAACCAATCTTGTGCATCCAATAGGTGTATTTGTGACATTGGATGAACATTTAGGTCATTTTCGTCCTCCCTAGGCTTAATCTTGTCTAATAAGGGTTTTTAAGCAATCTTGTGCATCCAATAAGTTCATTTGTGTTATTGGATGAACATTTAGGTCATTTTCGTCCTTACTAGGCTTATTCTTGTCCAATTAGGGTTTTTACCCAATCTTGTGCATCCAATAGGTGTGTTTGTGTCATTGGATGAACATTTAGGTCATTTTCGTCCTCCCTAGGCTTATTCTTGTCCAATTAGGGTTTTTAACCAATCTTGTGCATCCAATAGGTGTGTTTGTGTTATTGGATGAACATTTAGGTCAGTTTCGTCCTCCCTAGGCTTATTCTTGTCCAATTAGGGTTTCTAACGAATCTTGTGCATCCAATAGGTGTATTTGTGTCATTGGATCAACATTTAGGTCATTTTCGTCCTCCCTAGGCTTATTCTTGTCCAATTAGGGTTTTTAACCAATATTGTGCATCCAATAGGTGTGTTTGTGTCATTGGATGAACATTTAGGTCATTTTCGTCCTCCCTAGGCTTATTCTTGTCCAATTTGGGTGTCTAACCAATCTTGTGCATCCAATAGGTGTATTTGTGTCATTGGATGAACATTTAGGTCATTTTCGTCCTCCCTAGGCTTATTCTTGTCTAATAAGGGTTTTTAAGCAATCTTGTGCATCCAATAAGTTCATTTGTGTTATTGGATGAACATTTAGGTCATTTTCGTCCTTACTAGGCTTATTCTTGTCCAATTAGGGTTTTTACCCAATCTTGTGCATCCAATAGGTGTGTTTGTGTCATTGGATGAACATTTAGGTCAATTTCGTCCTCCCTAGGCTTATTCTTGTCCAATTAGGGTGTTTAACGAATCTGCTGCATCCAATAGGTGTATTTGTGTCATTGGATGAACATTTAGGTCATTTTCGTCCTCCCTAGGCTTATTCTTGTCCAATTAGGGTTTTTAAGCAATCTTGTGCATCCAATAAGTTCATTTGTGTCATTGGATGAACATTTAGGTCATTTTCGTCCTCCCTAGGCTTATTCTTGTCCAATTAAGGTTTTTAACCAATCTTGTGCATCCAATAATATCATTTGTGTCATTGGATAAACATTCAGGTCATTTTCGTCCTCCCTAGGCTTATTCTTGTCCAATTAGGGTTTTTAACCAATCTTGTGCATCTAATAGGTGTGTTTGTGTCATTGGATGAACATTTAAGTCATTTTCGTCCTCCCTAGGCTTATTCTTGTCCAATTAGGGTTTTTAACCAATCTTGTGCATCCAATAAGTTCATTTGTGTCATTGGATAAACATTTAGGTCATTTTCGTCCACCCTAGGCTTATTCTTGTCCAATTAGGGTTTTTAACCAATCTTGTGCATCCAATAAGTTCATTTGTGTCATT
>JBBPBR010002065.1:3471-14123 GCA_037974775.1 Cicer pinnatifidum | reverse complement strand
TGCAATCGCTCACAGATCAGCATATTCTAGAGTGCAATCTCTCACAGATCAGCACGACGCGACAATCCCCGCAAGGATAAGATGAACCAACAATTCACATGGCATCATCCCGTGGCCCATCATGCTCACCACTATCACCATGGCCCCATCGCGGTCACCATGTACTATGAAATGCATGAGCATACTCTAACTGTTTTCACCATAATCATTAAGTAAATGCAGCTATTAAAAGATTCCTCATTTTTAATACTTATTTAACACTAATGATTTTTCAAATACAACACAGAGCATACTCAAACATATTTATTCACACCAATTTCAATTTCCAGAATCACACATAAATCACATTTCCGAATTCAATCCACACAAATTGAATTAAATTCATTTTCCACCAATCTACACATAAATTGAATTAAATTCTCTTTCCACCAATCCATTCAAAAAATTTTAATATTAATTATGAACACATCAATTTCACCAAACATGAGTCACTATAATTTTCAAACATTAATCCCCCATATTCAATCTCCAAAATTTTCAACCATAAATCACCACAACAATATTAATATATCAGAATTCTCCCCACCACTAACTCGGTGCCAACGGTCTCGATTCCTTTTCGAGACTCAAGGAGCTAACTACATAAACATGAATATTTATAACAATTGGTTCACAATAAAACTAATCCACATACAACAAAATTCCTAAAATTAAATCTTTCTCACACACTAAACTTTTAAAATTAAATAATCTATATTATTTACTTAAAACAAATATTGTCCAAATTTCACATTCACATACTCGACTATTAAAGCACCAAAATTTTTGAGTTAATAAAATACTCTAAACTTTTTTTCTTTTTAAACTCAATCAAAGAGTAATTAAAAGAGTAACATTTTGAACTCTAACCATTTTTAATTTCAATCTATCTTTTTGAGTTAAAACAAATATTGTCCAAATTTCACATTCACATACTCGACTATTAAAGCACCGAAATTTTTGAGTTAATAAAATACTCTAAACTTTTTTCTTTTTAAACTCAATCAAAGAGTAATTAAAAGAGTAACATTTTGAACTCTAACCATTTTTAATTTCAATCTATCTTTTTGCTCAAACTCTTTAATTTAGTTAAAATTTGAACTTTTTCACAACTTTAATAACTCTAAATTTTTCGTAAAATTTCAACTTCAGTTCAAACTCGTTTATTTGAAAATTACTCATTATGTAACTCAAACACATCAAATTTAATTACCTCCAATTCACAGCAAATTCAATCAATTCAATTCCACAACACGCATATAGCACCTCAATTAAATTTCAACAATTCAAACATAACTCACCCAATTTCAAAATTCCACATTTTTACACATAAACCACCAAATCTCATCAATTCATTTTCTACAAAATCCACAAATAAATCACATCTCAAAAATTCATAATAATAATTATGAACATATAAATCACACCAAACTTGAATCACCACAAACCACACCTCAAATTTAAATTCCACTAAATTACACATAATCACATTAAATTAATTTTTCACAAAATCACACCTCAAATACATCAAATTTCTTTTCCACAAAATCACAAATAATGTCCTAAATGCAAACTAAAAGTTTGGAAGGAGCCCTTACCTTAACGATAGCTCTAACACGCGATTATGGTACCGTAATTAATTCCGGTAAAATTTAAGTTTATGACGTCGCATCGAAAACTAGCCCACTAGCACCGCAGCGTGGCAATGAGCAATTTTCTCTTCTGTCACTTCTCAAAATAAAGTTCAGAAGTCGAAGAAAAGTTAGGATTTGTATTTGAGTTTTTTAAACAAAACCAAAGCTTTGGTTTTGCTAACAGAGAGAATAGGAAGGAGGAGATGGAGTAGCGTGAAAATGCTTTCTATTTCTTTTCTGTTTCTCTTTCTTTCTTCCTTTCTTATATATATATATATATATATATATATATATATATTAAAATAATAATATATTATAATAATAATAATAATAATAATAATAATAATAATAATAATAAATATCTAAACAAATATTTAGATATTTTTATAAAAATCATCAATTTTCCTGTCACCTCAAATCACATCACAAACTACTTTTTCAGAAAAATATCTACTATCGCCGTAATTCAATGGGTAGATGAATTTTTCTGAAAAATGCCGCATCTCAGAAATTTTTTTTCTTTGACAAAAGATTCACCGTAATTAAATAAAATTATTGATCAACTAATAATTTTAATCGGGTCTCCAAAAAGATATTTTTGACATTTAACTCAAAAAAATGCCATAAAATTATGTTTCAAACCTTCAACATATTGAACATCATTTATTTGAGCATAGTTTTCCTTACCAATAGTTCTTTTACCTTTAATTTGGGCTTGATTGTTGTTGCCAAAGGTGAACGATCCTCTATCTTTCTTGATGAATGTCATGAAATAATTTTTATCTCCTGTCATATGTCTTGAACATCCATTGTCCAAGAACCAAGGCTTTCTCTTTACATTTGGATATCCATTTTGCATAAGATGTTATCTCATTCTTAGGTACCCATTTTTGTCTTCGGTCCTTGAGAGTTAGTTTTAAAGTTTTCTATCCTTTTACCATAACATTTTGATTTTTCATGACCAGTTTTGAAACAATATGAACATTTAATTTTTAATCTTGGAATTGGTTTTGTAATCTGGATTTCAAAAAGTTTTAATCTTGATTTTGAAGCACTTCCAAATCGTTCGCCTTTTTCCAGTTTTTCTAGACAAGCTTCAACTTTTGTTTAAGAACATTCTCCGTTTTGAAAATAGTTTGGAAAATGTTCTCCTTTTTGCAGATTTTTCAAAATTGGTTCAGCTGTATTTGCGGAATGATCTTTTTCTTTAAAGAACCTTTTGCCTTTAATCTTTTCATCCCTTTTTTTAAAATAGCAAGCAAATTCCAGATGTCCAAGTTTTTTATAATATGAGCATCTTTTTTTACATTTTTCTTCCTTTCTTTCTGCAACAAATTTTTTTTCATATATTTTTGTTTTTTGAGTTTGATTAAAACCAAGACCAGCTTTATCAAAGATTCCTACTTGAGATCCCATGATTTTTGAAAATTTTCAGTGGCTTTAATAAAATTTAACAAGTCAGTTTGAAGAAGTTCATTTTTTAGCTTTAAGAAGAACGTTCTCTATTTCTTTTGCAGAACATTCTTGACCTTTCTGACTTTCAAAATTTTGTTTTTGTGTTTCTTTTAGTTCTTGACTCATATTGTTGAGAATATTATTCCTAGCTTGAGCTTCTTTTTTTTTTTTCTTTTTTTTCTTTATGAAATTGTTCTTTTAGATAGCTACATTTTTTAATAAGACGGTTTGAATTATTTTGCAAGTTATCAAATTCTTTTCCCACTTGTTCACATAAATAACATGGTTCAGAATTTGTTACTTCATTTTGTTCTATTTTTGCCATTAAGCATATGTTGGCTTCCTCGCCTTCTTATGTTTATGATTCTTATGAATCATCCCATGCTGTCATTATTGATTTCTTTTTGAAAGGAAATCATTTTGGTGGTTTTTTGTTTAAGGGACATTATGCTTTGTAATGTCCTTATTTATTACATCCAAAGCATGTGAGTTAACTCTTGTCAACTTCTGTTTTGGGATTTTTGGTTTGAAATCCCTTTTTGATTTGATCTCTTCTTCTCAACATTCTCTATATCCTTCTTGTGAGAAGAGCAACTTCTTCATCAGCATCTTCTTGTCCAGTTTCTTATGGTTCCTCTTCTATTTTTATTTTGATGCTTTCTAGAGATTCCTTTAGAGGATATTGTCTTTCCTTTCCTGATTGGTTTGTCTTCTTGCAGTAGTAGTTCACGTGCTCTTAAAGTTCTAATTAATTCCTCTAGTGGAAGTGCTTCAAGGTTCTTGTCCTTACTTATGGATGTTACCATTGGTTTCTATATTATTGGAAGACATCTCATGATTTTTCCAATAGTTTCTCCTTCTTGCATTTCAAATAGTTTGAATTTCCTTATGTCAATGTTTATTCTTGTTTTTTTGACATGGCTAGTTCCTTCCATATGGGTTTGTACTTCTTTAGCAGTTGTGCATTCATCAACTCTTTCACTTTCTTCCCTGCTCAAAGAACACGATAAGAATAATTGAACTTCTGCAGATGTATGGAGATCAATACTGAACTTGTGTAGAAACGAAGATTGATAATCAATCTGGACTGTTAGCTATTGAACTTTATGGAGATTGATGATCAATCTTGAGGTTCAATGTTCGATAGTTCTGGATGAATTCCTAATCAATCTAGATGACTTTGTATAGACCAAGATGGATTAACTTTCTTGACAGTTAAGCTGAAGAAGGTTCATACTTGTTTTAACTTGCTTGATTCATTAGCTTTTACCTTCGTGATTCAGATGCCTTCTTTGACTATAATGGATCCTAATTGTTCCTTGCCAAGTACTGATAATATTAGCATGAAATTCAAAGGCAGAATCTTTCTTGAACCAGTGGAAATTGATTGATCTTTAGGTTGTAATGCTCAAACTTGATCTTGGAGAGCATTCACCATTTTATCCAAAATGTTCTTCACTACACGAAAAATAGGATTTTACTTCGCTTTTTTTAAGCCATTTACATCGCTTTTTTTATAAAAAAAAAAACGTTGTAGAATCGAGCGCTGTAAAAAGATACAACAGCGCTTTTTTAAAATCAAAAAGCGCTATAAAACATGTAGATATATTGCGCGCTTGTTATGCATATTTTACAATGCTTATTGAAAAAGCGTTGTAAACGGTGCACCCAATATATGCATTATTATGCACCTTTTACAGCGCTTATTGAAAAGAGCACTGTAAAATGTGCATTCAGTATATGCATTATAATGCACATTTTACAACGCTTTTTCAGATAAGCGCTGTAAAATGTGCACTAAGTATATGCATTATAATGCACATTTTATAGTGCTTGTTCATATAAGCGCTGTAAAATGTGCACTTAGTATATGCATTATAATGCACATTTTACAGCGCTTTTTCATATAAGCGCTATAAAATGTGCACTTAGTATATGCATTATAATGCACATTTTACAGTGCTTTTTCATATAAGCGTTGTAAAATGTGCTCTTAGTATATGCATTATAATGCACCTTTTACAGCGCTTATATGAAAAAGCGCTATAAAAGGTGACCATTTACAGCGCTTTTTCAAAAAAGCGTTGTAAAAGGTGCAATTTTTTTTTTTTAATTAAAAACATTCTATAATAATTTTTAAAAAGCGCTTTTTGGTTTTTTATGGCATTTGTTTAGAAAGGGCTGTCTTTTAATTTTTTGTCCAAAATTATTTTCATCCAGAATCAGTTCACACAACAACAGAACATATTCAGATACATATTCAGAATCAGTTCACACAATCAGTACACAAAAACAGAACTATATAACTTAACTTTATATATTAATTTACACAACAACAGAACATATTCAGATACATATATAACTTAACTACATATACATATGTAGATATTTGTACAACAACACATATTCATATACATATTCATATATTGTGCCCTATTCATATACATATAACTAACTTATCCTACACAGAACATAACTAGCTACCATATATTCAGATCCCTTGCAACATGCTATTTCCCAAAAAAATCAAATAATTTTCATTTCAAGTACATACTGACACCAATCTTCCTTTAATTCAGTTAGATCTTTCTCAGAGTATGTTGGACTGGAATTGTCAAAGTATTGTGCAATATAAAAATTGAACATAGATAAGTTAGAATCAAATATATACATAATTTATATATGAAAATCAAATAATGAAAATATCGTACCGTTTCTGGGATAATAGTTTAATTCCTATCAACAATCTCGTTCATGAACCGCAATACATAGTACCCACAGTCGATGTTGTTAGTTTGATGAGGGCACTATAAAATAAAACATATAAGTCAATAAAATATATTTCAAATGAAAATTTAAATGAAAATTTAAAGGCATATATTTCAAACCTTTATTGGATTCCATGTGATGTTATTAGACTTTTGCTTCGACACTGTAGCACCTCTTTGAGCTCGAAAAACTTGTAAAGCACTATCGAATAAATAAATTTGATTATTATAGCATTAAAAAACACATTATTTATACATATGTAAGAAATAAATGAATATTACTTACGTGTCGAACATAGTCTTTATATCTTAGTGATTGTTGTAATTGTCATGCAAGGGATCCAAATAGTATATAACTTCAGAGGTCATATTGATTGCAAATAGCACCCAATGTGCCCTACAACAACAAAATTTGGTTGACAATTTTGTTTACACAACTAATAAATTAAGATCTCATAAATTAAAAAAGATATAAATAAATAATATATAATTACGTACCCTGAATTATATGGTGCAAAGAACAACTTATCCTTCTCTATATTTCCTAATAACATATCTACAATGTATTTCTTTACATTCACTTGATCGAGTTTACACATCGAAAGCTTATGTGGAGACAATAATGAATATCTATTTGACAATCTGCGCGTGCACACAACCTTCTCATACAAAAACCTTCAATGAAAATTTCAAACTAGATTAATTAACAATAAATTTAATTAATTACCAATAAATACAATTAAAAGTATTTTTTACCTTATGTACAACCTTTATTCATGGTTATGATGCGTGAATCGTCGTTTCTGCCCATATTCCTTTTTACTTGGATGTCAAGACACGCCCCATATTTAGCAAGGCATGGCTGACTTATTTTAGGAGCAGCAGCGACTGATTTTCCCCGATCCAATTTTTTAGCTGCAACTTTGGCAGCTTTATTACCCTCCAACTTTTGAAGTTTGCCAGCTTTATTACCCTCCAATTTTTGAGGTTTTTCGGCTTTATTTTGCTGTGCGGGTGGTTTATTTGATTGAATCTGAATAAATGAGGTTAAATGTTAGTCTATTGAATATGAAAACATGACAAACCTTTTCGGGTGATGTAATTGACTCGTTTCTGGGAATCTTTTTATCATTCCCTTTATGCTTTTTCAGAATCTAAATATAAATGTGAAATTAAAGTTAGGAGCGGAAAAAAAATCAATAATTAAATATACATATCAATTAAACATAAATTTCAATTAATTAAATATACCTTATCAAGGGCAACAAGATGTGTGGGCCATGCCACATAACTACCAATTGCTTCGCTAAAAAACTTCATATCTGCATCGTTGTCATGTATAGGCAACGGTGCATTTGGTTCAAAAGCAACAATTGGTGATACTTTGACATGGCCCGCAGGGATCGGTGTGTTGTGCAATACTTCTCCCGAAGTATTGTACAATGTTCCTTTTCCGACCTTCCGATGAGTAGGGGAGGATAAGTACAGCACGCAAGGACTGACACCCTAAAATGGTTAAAAAATAAGTATGGTTAAAACATAAGTAATTAGATAAGTAAGTAATTAATTACCTCGGGAAGACTTTTGAGACAAATGTTGCAACTCGCGTTTTCACTCTCCATTTGTATTTCACGTTGTAGCTGATCCAGGAGTTGCTTGTCTTTATTCTTCTTCACCAAGAGTGCCACTTGCTCTGATAGGAGTTTGAGCTTCTCTAATACTTCCTCATTGGATGGATTTTGGCGCTTCTCTTGTGAAAAATAGCTTTTAGGAGTTACGCCAAATCCTTTCCCCCTCCGAACGTTTTGATACAAATGCACTCCATTCTTCCTTTGATATATAATGTTTATATATTCTTGGAGCTTCAGCATTCATATTTCCTTCACTATCATTTAGATAGAAATTTGAGAGGTGAGATCTAAAACCCCGATGTATTTTCCCGACAACTCTCAATACGTAATTCTTTCTCACCTCATCAAGAACAAAAGCAGTCTGCAAGCGAAATAAAGATATAGTTTGAGTAAAGAGTAAAGTATTACAATGGAAAAAATTATAAATGACAAAAGAGTGGATCAAAAAAGTTACTTGTATATCATGCCACAGTATATCTTTCGCATCCATCAACACCTTATCTCTCCAATCATCAATGGTAATGGGGATATTCTAACGAACAACAGCCCCAATGTAACTAACAAACATGGAGTTGTTGGGGTCAATTGGCTGACCACTCTCATTCCATCCAACCTAATAAACTCATATAGTAAGTACATGCTTTCAAAAAGATAAAAAATAAACAGCAAACAAAGTATAGTATACCTCAAATTTTATGCCACTGCTCCTTGCTTTTATGACCTTTTGCATTATGGTTGCACCACGTTTGACTTTATTTTCGTAAATCTTAGTGTTGACAACTTCCTCATTTTGACAATCTAAATCTTTGGTGGTATCCATTTATCTACAATAAGTTCAACATGTAGTTCAGTATAACTTCAACAAGCTCAACATGCAGTAGTCTAAGTACGTATCAGTATCAGTATAACTTCAACAAGCTCAACATTCATTTTAGTGATAACAAAAAATTAATAACATCAATACCTGAATAGTGGGAGATGAGGGTTCGAAGAAATACGTAATGCGCAGGAATGAGGATCGCATAAATACGGTTCGCAGAAATATGGTTCGAAGAAATACGTAATGAGGGTTACATATTTCAATGAAAAGAAATGGTGTGTAATGGGAGAGATGATCGTGGATGGAAATATGGTTCGAACAAGTAGAGATGATCGTGGAAATAAGGTTCATAATGGAAGAGATGATAGGGTTCGCAAAGGAAGAGAAGTACGATGAAGAGGAGATGATAGTGAAGATTACGTAATGAAGAGGAAACTGAAGCGGTTTACTGTTATATATAAAACCCTATTACAACATTTTTTTAGAAGCCTTTTACAACGCTTATTGGAAAAGCACTCTAAAAGACCTAAGCCTTTTACAGCGCTTTCTGGAAAAGCGCTCTAAAATGCCTCCTTATTTTATTTTTAAAAGGCTTTTTTAGAGCGCTTTTGGGAAAAGCGCTGTAACAGACCTCTTTGTTTTCTTATGTTATATGATAGTTTTTTTAAAAGTCTTTTATAGCGCTTGTTGGAAAAGCGCTCTAAAAGACCTCCTTATTTTATTTTTAAAAGGCTCTTTTACAGCGCTTGTAGAATAAGCGCTGTAAAAGACCTCCTTATTTTCTAATGTTATATGACTGTTTTTTTTAAAAGCCTTTTAGAGCGCTTTTTCAAATAAGCGCTCTAAAAGTCCTCCTTATTTTATTTTTAAAAGGCTCTTTTACAGCGCTTGTAGAATAAACGCTGTAGAATGCCTCCTTATTTTCTTATGTTATATGACTTTTTTTTAAAAGCATTTTAGAGCACTTTTTCAAATAAGCGCTCTAAAAGGCCTTCTTATTTTATTTTTAAAAGGCTCATTTACAGCGCTTATAGAATAAGCGCTGTAAAAGGCCTCCTTATTTTCAGTTATATACATGACTATTTTTGTAAAAGCCTTTTAGAGCGCTTTTCCGAATAAGCGTTCTAAAAGACCTCCTTATTTTATTTTTATAAGACTCTTTTTCAGTTTAGTTCATGTAAATTACTAATTTATATTCAGTTCAAATCATGTAAATTACTAGTTTATATTAAATTACATGAACTTAGTATAAAACACTAAAATCAAGCTAAATATAAGCAAAAAATAAATTAATCAGAAAATCAAATACATGGTTGCTTATATAAAACAATTAAACATGTTCAAACAATTAAATTACATTAACTCTGTTCGTATTACATGGCTTATATAAAACAATTAAACATGTACATTAAGATGCGCTTCTTCTTTTTTTGGTGGGATTCACATTTGTTTGTCCATTTACAATACGAAATGATGGATTAATCCAAATTCCCTCATCATGATCATCTCTAAGATATAAACCATCATCAGTTGAATCAATTTCATGTGGTTGTTGTGATGTTGCAAATAAAAGATCATTACCAACATCTTCATTATTATTGTTATCATCACTTATTTTATTGGTCGATAGGACAACATACCATTTATCATCAACAGGATCAGTGACATAAAATACTTGTTGAGCTTGCGACGCTAAAATAAAAGGCTCATCTTTGTATCCTACCCTATTAAAATCGACAAGCAAGAACCCTGACTCATCAATCCGAATGCCATTATTATTATCGACCCACTTGCAACCAAATATGAGAACACGAAACATTGTGTAGTCTAACTCCCAAATACGAGAGTGACTCCGCTATTTTGCATAGTGGTCTGATCATCTTGTTCTTTGGTATAAAATGTGTAGCCGTTAATAACATAAAAAGTGTAAGAAAAGACATGTAAACTCGAACCATTTGCTAGCCACCTCAATCTCTGTGAAATTGATCCGGGGTCTATATGAAACTTTGACTTTATGTAATTTTTTAACCATATTATAAAACTTAGATTGTGCTCTCGAGTTATCCAATTTTGATTCCTCTTCATGTTCAAACGAGATAACTGATCCATGTGTATTGTAACATACGGTTGAACCTCATCATAATTGTGCAGAACCTCATCATTTGAAGATACAAAATATCAGTTTGCATTAGCATATTCAAAGAATCCTAAATACAAAAAGGATTTCTAAAAAAAACGCAATAAAAACTATCTTAATTATCCCCCTTTGTCATTCAAAAAGGACGAAGTAAAAAGCCTCTACTTT
>JBBPBR010002064.1:0-14125 GCA_037974775.1 Cicer pinnatifidum | reverse complement strand
AATGACACAAACACACCTATTGGATGCACAAGATTGGTTAAAAACCCTAATTGGACAAGAATATGCTTAGGGAGGACGAAAATGACCTAAATTGATCATCCAATGACACAAACACACCTATTGGATGCACAAGATTGGTTAAAAACCCTAATTGGACAAGAATATGCCTAATGAGGACGAAAATGACCTAAATGTTAATCCAATGACACAAATGAACTTATTGGATGCACAAGATTGGTTAAAAACCCTAATTGGACAAGAATAAGCCTAGGGAGGATCAAAGTGACCTAATTGATCATCCAATGAGATTAACACACCTATTGGATGCACAAGATTGGTTAAAAACCCTAATTGGATAAGAATATGCCTAGGGAGGACGAAAATGACCTAAATGTGAATCCAATGAAACAAATTAACTTATTGGATGCACAAGATTGGTTAAAAACCTAATTTGACAAGAATAAGCCTAGGGAGAATCAAAATGACCTAAATGTTAATCCAATGACACAACTCAACTTATTGGATGCACAAGATTGGTTAAAAACCCTAATTAGACAAGAATAAGCCTAAGGAGGACGAAAATGACCTAATTGATCATCCAATGACACAAACACACCTATTGGATGCACAAGATTGGTTAAAAACCCTAATTGGACAAGAATATGCCTAGGGATGACGAAAATGACCTAATTGATCATCCAATGACACAAACACACCTATTGAATGCACAAGATTGTTTAAAAACCCTAATTGGACAAGAATAAGCCTAAGGAGGATGAAAATGACCTAATTGGTCATCCAATGACACAAACACACCTATTGGATGCAAAAGATTGGTTAAAAACCCTAATTGGACAAGAATAAGCCTATGGAGGACGAAAATGACCTAATTGATCATCCAATGTCACAAACACACCTATTGGATGCACAAGATTGGTTAAAAACCCTAATTGGACAAGAACATGCCTAGGGAGGACGAATATGACCTAAATGTTAATCCAATAACACAAATGAACTTATTGGATGGACAAGATTGGTTAAAAACCCTAATTGGACAAGAATAAGCCTAGGGAGAACGAAAATGACCTAAATGTTAATACAATGACACAAATGAACTTATTGGATGCACAAGATTGGTTAAAAACCCTAATTGGACAAGAATAAGCCTAGGGAGGACGAAAATGACCTAAATGCTAATCCAATGACACAACTCAACTTATTGGATGCACAAGATTGGTTAAAAACCCTAATTGGGCAACAATAAGCCTAGGGAGGACGAAAATGACCTAATTAATCATCCAATGACACAAACACACCTATTGGATGCACAAGATTGGTTAAAAACCCTAATTGGACAAGAATAAGCCTAGGGAGGACGAAAATGACCAAATTGATCATCCATTGCCACAAACACACCTATTGGATGCACAAGATTGGTTAAAAACCCTAATTTGACAAGAATATGCCTAGGGAGGACGAAAATGACCTAATTGATCATCCAATGACACAAACAGACCTATTGGATGCACAAGATTGGTTAAAAACCCTAATTGGACAAGAATATGCCTAGGGAGGACGAAAATGACATAAATATTAATTCAATGACATAAACAAACTTGTTGGATGCACAAGATTGGTTAAAAACCCTAATTGGACAAGAATAAGCCTAGGGAGGACGAAAATGACCTAATTGATCATCCAATGACAAAAACACACCTATTGGAAGCACAAGATTGGTTAAAAACCCTAATTGGACAAGAATATGCCTAGGGAGGACGAAAATGACCTAAATGTTAATCCAATGACACAAATGAACTTATTGGATGCACAAGATTGGTTAAAAACCTTAATTGGACAAGAATATCCCTAGGGAGGGCGAAAATGACCTAATTGATCATCCAATGACACAAACACACCTATTGGATGCACAAGATTGGTTAAAAACCCTAATTGGACAAGAATATGCCTAGGGAGGACGAAAATGACATAAATATTAATTCAATGACATAAACAAACTTGTTGGATGCACAAGATTGGTTAAAAACCCTAATTGGACAAGAATAAGCCTAGGGAGGACGAAAATGACCTAATTGATCATCCAATGACAAAAACACACCTATTGGAAGCACAAGATTGGTTAAAAACCCTAATTGGACAAGAATATGCCTAGGAAGGACGAAAATGACCTAAATGTTAATCCAATGACACAAATGAACTTATTGGATGCAAAAGATTGGTTAAAAACCCTAATTGGACAAGAATAAGCCTAGGGAGGGCGAAAATGACCTAATTGATCATCCAATGAAACAAACACACCTATTGGATGCACAAGATTGGTTAAAAACCCTAATTGGACAAGAACATGCCTAGGGAGCACGAAAATGACCTAAATATTAATTCAATGACACAAACAAAGTTATTGGATGCACAAGATTGGTTAAAAACCCTAATTGGACAAGAATAAGCCTAGGGAGGACGAAAATGACCTAATTGATCATCCAATGACACAAACACACCTATTGGATGCACAAGATTGGTTAAAAACCCTAATTGGAAAAGAATAAGCCTAGGGAGAACGAAAATGACCTAATTGATCATCAAATGACACAAACACACCTATTGGATACACAAGATTGGTTGAAAACCCTAATTGGACAAGAGTATGCCTAGGGAGGACGAAAATAACCTAAATGTTAATCCAATGACACAAATGAACTTATTGGATGCACAAGATTGGTTAAAAACCCTAATTGGACAAGAATAAGCCTAGGAGGGACGAAAATGACCTAAATGTTAATCCAATGAAACAACTCAACTTATTGGATGCACAAGATTTGTTAAAAACCCTAATTGGATAAGAATAAGCCTAGGGAGGACGAAAATGACCTAATTGATCATCCAATGACACAAACACACCTATTGGATGCACAAGATTGGTTAAAAACCCTAATTGGACAAGAATATGCCTAGGGAGGACGAATATGACCTAAATGTTAATCCAATAATACAAATGAACTTATTGGATGCACAAGATTGGATAAAAACCCTAATTGGACAAGAATAAGCCTAGGGAGAACGAAAATGACCTAAATGTTAATCCAATGACACAACTCAACTTATTGGATGCACAAGATTGGTTAAAAACCCTAATTGGACAAGAATAAGCCTAGGGAGGACGAAAATGACCTAATTGATCATCCAATGACACAAACACACCTATTGGATGCACAAGATTGGTTAAAAACCCTAATTGGACAAGAATAAGCCTAGGAAGGACGAAAATGACCTAATTGATCATCCAATGACACAAACACACCTATTGATGCACAAGATTGGTTAAAAACCCTAATGGACAAGAATATGCCTAGGGAGGACGAAAATGACCTAATTGATCATCCAATGACACAAACACACCTATTGGATGCACAAGATTGGTTAAAATCCCTAATTGGACAAGAATATGCCTAGGGAGGACGAAAATGACCTAAATGTTAATCCAATGACACAAATGAACTTATTGGATGCACAAGATTGGTTAAAAACCCTAATTGGACAAGAATATGCCTAGGGAGGACGAAAATGACCAAATTGATCATCCAATGACACAAACACACCTATTGGATGCACAAGATTGGTTAAAAACCCTAATTGGACAAGAATATGCCTAGGGAGGAAGAAAATAACCTAAATATTAATTTAATGACACAAACAAACTAATCGGATGCACAAGATTGGTTAAAAACCCTAATTGGACAAGAATAAGCCTAGGGAGGACGAAAATGACCTAATTGATCATCCAATGACACAAACACACCTATTGGATGCACAAGATTGGTTAAAAACCCTAATTGGACAAGAATATGCCTAGGGAGGACGAAAATGACCTAAATATTAATTCAATGACACAAACAAAGTTATTGGATGCACAAGATTGGTTAAAAACCCTAATTGGACAAGAATAAGCCTAGGAATGACGAAAATGGCCTAATTGATCATCCAATGACACAAACACACCTATTGGATGCACAAGATTGGTTAAAAACCCTAATTGGACAAGAATATGCCTAGGGAGGACGAAAATGACCTAAATATTAATTCAATGACACAAACACACCTATTGGATGCACAAGATTGGTTAAAAACCCTAATTGGACAAGAATAAGCCTAGGGAGGACGAAAATGACCTAATTGATCATCCAATGACACAAACACACCTAGTGGATGCACAAGATTGGTTAAAAACCCTAATTGGACAAGAATAAGCCTTGGGAGGACGAAAATGACCTAATTGATCATCCAATGACACAAACACACCTATTGGATGCACAAGATTGGTTAAAAACCCTAATTGGACAAGAATATGCCTAAGAAGGTCGAAAATGACCTAATTGATCATCCAATGACACAAATGAACTTATTGGATGCACAAGATTGGTTAAAAACCCTAATTGGACAAGAATAAGCCTAGGGAGGACGAAAATGACCTAATTGATCATCCAATGACACAAACACACCTATTGGATGCACAAGATTGGTTAAAAACCCTAATTGGACAAGAATAAGCCTAGGGAGGACGAAAATGACCTAATTGATCATCCAAAGACACAAACACATCTATTGGATGCACAAGATTGGTTAAAAACCCTTGTTGGACAAGAATATACCTAGGGAGGATGAAAATGACCTAATTGATCATCCAATGACACAAATGAACTTATTGGATGCACAAGATTGGTTAAAAACCCTAATTGGACAAGAATAAGCCTAGCGAGGACGAAAATGACCTAATTGATCATCCAATGACAAAAACACACCTATTGGAAGCACAAGATTGGTTAAAAACCCTAATTGGACAAGAATATGCCTAGGGAGGACGAAAATGACCTAAATGTTAATCCAATGACACAAATGAACTTATTGGATGCACAAGATTGATTAAAAACCCTAATTGGACAAGAATAAGCCTAGGGAGGACGAAAATTACCTAATTGATCATCCAATGACACAAACACACCTATTGGATGCACAAGATTGGTTAAAAACCCTAATTGGACCAGAATATGCCTAGGGAGGACGAAAATGACCTAAATATTAATTCAATGACATAAACAAACTTATTGGATGCACAAGATTGGTTAAAAACCCTAATTGGACAAGAATAAGCCTAGGGAGGACGAAAATGACCTAATTGATCATCCAATGACACAAACACACCTATTGGAAGCACAAGATTGGTTAAAAACCCTAATTGGACAAGAATAAGCCTAGGGAGGACAAAAATGACCTAATTGATCATCCAATGACACAAACACACCTATTGGAAGCACAAGATTGGTTAAAAACCCTAATTGGAAGGGAATATGCATAGGGAGGTCGAAAATGACCTAATTGATCATCCATTGACACAAATGAACTTATTGGATGCACAAGATTGGTTAAAAACCCTAATTGGACAAGAATAAGCCTAGGGAGGACGAAAATGACCTAATTGATCATCCAATGACACAAACACACCTATTGGATGCACAAGATTGGTTAAAAACCCTAATTGGACAAGAATATGCCTAGGAAGGACGAAAATGACCTAAATGTTAATCCAATAACTCAAATGAACTTATTGGATGCACAAGATTGGTTAAAAACCCTAATTGGACAAGAATAAGCCTATGGAGAACGAAAATGACCTAATTGATCATCAATTGACACAAACACACCTATTGGATGCACAAGATTGGTTAAAAATCCTAATTGGACAAGAAGATGCCTAGGGAGGAGGGATATGACCTAAATGTTAATCCAATGACACTAATGAACTTTTTGGATGCACAAGATTGGTTAAAAACCCTAATTGGACAAGAATAAGCCTAGGGAGGACGAAAATGACCTAATTGATCATCCAATGACACAAACACACCTATTGGATGCACAAGATTGGTTAAAAACCCTAATTGGACAAGAATATGCCTAGGAAGGACGAAAATGACCTAAATATTAATTCAATGACACAAACAAAGTTATTGGATGCACAAGATTGGTTAAAAACCCTAATTGGACAAGAATAAGCCTAGGGATGACGAAAATGACCTAATTGATCATCCAATGACACAAACACACCTATTGGATGCACAAGATTGGTTAAAAACCCTAATTGGACAAGAATATGCCTAGGGAGGACGAAAATGACATAAATATTAATTCAATGACATAAACAAACTTGTTGGATGCACAAGATTGGTTAAAAACCCTAATCGGACAAGAATAAGCCTAGGGAGGACGAAAATGACCTAATTGATCATCCAATGACAAAAACACACCTATTGGAAGCACAAGATTGGTTAAAAACCCTAATTGGATAAGAATATGCCTAGGGAGGACGAAAATGACCTAAATGTTAATCCAATGACACAAATGAACTTATTGGATGCACAAGATTGGTTAAAAACCTTAATTGGACAAGAATATCCCTAGGGAGGGCGAAAATGACCTAATTGATCATCCAATGACACAAACACACCTATTGGATGCACAAGATTGGTTAAAAACCCTAATTGGACAAGAATATGCCTAGGGAGGACGAAAATGACCTAAATATTAATTCAATGACACAAACAAAGTTATTGGATGCACAAGATTGGTTAAAAACCCAAATTGGACAAGAATAAACGTAGGGAGAACGAAAATGACCTAAATGTTAATCCAATGACACAAACACACCTATTGGATGCACAAGATTGGTTAAAAACCCTAATTGGACAAGAATATGCCTAGGGAGGACGAAAAAGACCTAATTGATCGTCCAATGACACAAACACACCTATTGAATGCACAAGATTGGTTAAAAACCCTAATTGGACAAGAATATGCCTAGGGAGGATGAAAATGACGTAAATATTAATTCAATGACACAAACAAACTTATTGGATGCACAAGATTGGTTAAAAACCCTAATTGGACAAGAATAAGCGTATGGAGGACGAAAATGACCTAATTGATCATCCTATGACACAAACACACCTTTTGGATGCACAAGATTGGTTAAAAACCCTAATTGGACAAGAATATGCCTAGGGAGGACGGATATGACCTAAATGTTAATCCAATGACACAAATGAACTTATTGGATGCACAAGATTGGTTAAAAACCCTAATTGGACAAGAATAAGCCTAGGGAGAAAGAAAATGACCTAAATGTTAATCCAATGACACAACTCAACTTATTCGATGCACAAGAATGGTTAAAAACCCTAATTGGACAAGAATAAGCCTAGGGAGGACGAAAATGACCTAACTGATCATCCAATGACACAAACACACCTATTGGATGCACAAGATTGGTTAAAAACCCTAATTGGACAAGAATATGCCTAGGGAGGACGAAAATGACCTAATTGATCATCCAATGACACATACACACCTATTGGATGCACAAGATTGGTTAAAAACCCTAATTGGACAAGAATATGCCTAGGGAGGACGGATATGACCTAAATGTTAATCCAATGACACAAATGAACTTATTGGATGCACAAGATTGGTTAAAAACCCTAATTGGACAAGAATAAGCCTAGGGAGAACGAAAATGACCTAAATGTTAATCCGATGACACAACTCAACTTATTCGATGCACAAGATTGGTTAAAATCCCTAATTGGACAAGAATAAGCCTAGGGAGGACGAAAATGACCTAACTGATCATCCAATGACACAAACACACCTATTGGATGCACAAGATTGGTTAAAAACCCTAATTGGACAAGAATATGCCTAGGGAGGACGAAAATGACCTAATTGATCATCCAATGACACAAACACACCTATTGGATGCACAAGATTGGTTAAAAACCCTAATTGGACAAGAATATGCCTAGGGAGGACGAATATGACCTAAATGTTAATCCAATAACACAAATGAACTTATTGGATGGACAAGATTGGTTAAAAACCCTAATTGGACAAGAATAAGCCTAGGGAGAATGAAAATGACCTAAATGTTAATCCAATGACACAACTCAACTTATTGGATGCACAAGATTGGTTAAAAACCCTAATTGGACAAGAATAAGCCTACGGAGGACGAAAATAACCTAATTGATCATCCAATCAAACAAACACACCTATTGGATGCACAAGATTGGTTAAAAACCCTAATTGGACAAGAATATGCCTAGGAAGGACGAAAATGACCTAAATGTTAATCCAATGACACAAATGAACTTATTCGATGCACAAGATTGGTTAAAAACCCTAATTGGACAAGAATAAGCCTAGGGAGGACGAAAATGACCTAAATGTTCATCCAATGACACAAACACACCTATTGGATGCACAAGATTGGTTAGAAACCCTAATTGGACATGAATATGCCTAGGGAGGACGAAAATGACCTAAATGTTAATCCAATGACACAAATGAACTTATTGGATGCACAAGATTGGTTAAAAACCCTAATTGGACAAGAATAAGCCTAGGGAGGACGAAAATGACCTAAATGTTAATCCAATGACACAGCTCAACTTATTGGATGCACAAGATTGGTTAAAAACCCTAATTGGACAAGAATAAGCCTATGGAGGACGAAAATGACCCAAATGTTAATCCAATGACACAACTCAACTTATTGGATGCACAAGATTGGTTAAAAACCCTAATTTGACAAGAATATGCCTAGGGAGGACGAAAAAGACCTAATTGATCGTCCAATGACACAAACACACCTATTGGATGCACAAGATTGGTTAAAAACCCTAATTGGACAAGAATAAGCCTAGGGAGGACGAAAATGACCTAATTGATCATCCAATGACACAAACACACCTATTGGATGCACAAGATTGGTTAAAAACCCTAATTGGACAAGAATAAGCCTAGGGAGGACGAAAATGACCTAATTGATCATCCATTGCCACAAACACACCTATTGGATGCACAAGATTGGTTACAAACCCTAATTGGACAAGAATAAGCCTAGGGAGGACGAAAATAACCTAATTGATCATCCAATGACACAAAAACACCTATTGGATGCACAAGATTGGTTAAAAACCCTAATTGGACAAGAATAAGCCTAGGGAGGACGAAAATGACCTAATTGATCATCCAATGACACAAACACACCTATTGGATGCACAAGATTGGTTAAAAACCCTAATTGGACAAGAATAAGCCTAGGGAGGACGAAAATGACCTAATTGATCATCCAATGACACAAACACACCTATTGGATGCACAAGATTGGTTAAAAACCCTAATTGGACAAGAATAAGCCTAGGGAGGACGAAAATGACCTAATTGATCATCCAATGACACAAACACACCTATTGGATGCACAAGATTGGTTAAAAACCCTAATTGGACAAGAATAAGCCTAGGGAGAATGAAAATGACCTTAATGTTAATCCAATGACACAACTCAACTTATTGGATGCACAAGATTGGTTAAAAACCCTAATTGGACAAGAATAAGCCTAGGGAGGACGAAAATGACCTAATTGATCATCCAATGACACAAACACACCTATTGGATGCACAAGATTGGTTAAAAACCCTAATTGGACAAGAATATGCCTAGGGAGGATGAAAATGACCTAAATGTTAATCCAATGACACAAACAAACTTATTGGATGCACAAGATTGGTTAAAAACCCTAATTGGACAAGAATAAGCCTAGGGAGGACGAAAATGACCTAATTGATCATCCAATGACACAAACACACCTATTGGATGCACAAGATTGGTTAAAAACCCTAATTGGACAAGAATATGCCTAGGGATGACGAAAATGACGTAATTGATCATCCACTGACACAAACACACCTATTGGATGCACAAGATTGGTTAAAAACCCTAATTGGACAAGAATATGCCTAGGGAGGACGGATATGACCTAAATGTTAATCCAATGACACAAATGAACTTATTGGATGCACAAGATTGGTTAAAAACCCTATTTGGACAAGAATAAGCCAAGGGACAACGAAAATGACCTAAATGTTAATCCAATGTCACAACTCAACTTATTGGATGCACAAGATTGGTTATAAACCCTATTTGGACAAGAATAAGCCTAGGGAGGACGAAAATGACCTAATTGATCATCCAATGACACAAACACACCTATTGGATGCACAAGATTGGTTAAAAACCCTAATTGGACAAGAATAGGCCTAGGGAGGACGAAAATGACCTAAATGATCATCCAATGACACAAACACTCCTATTGGATGCACAAGATTGGTTAAAAACCCTAATTGGACAAGAATATGCCTAGGGAGGACGAATATGATCTAAATGTTAATCCAATAACACAAATGAACTTATTGGATGCACAAGATTGGTTAAAAACCCTAATTGGACAAGAATAAGCCTAGGGAGGACAAAAATGACCTAATTGATCATCCAATGACACAAACACACCTATTGGATGCACAAGATTGGTTAAAAACCCTAATTGGAAAAGAATATGCCTAGAGAGGACGAAAATGACCTAATTGATCATCCGTTGCCACAAACACACCTATTGAATGCACAAGATTGGTTAAAAACCCTAATTGGACAAGAATATGCCTAGGGAGGACGAAAATGACCTAAATATTAATTGAATGACACAAACAAACTTATTGGATGCACAAGATTGGTTAAAAACCCTAATTGGACAAGAATAAGCCTAGGGAGGACGAAAATGACCTAATTGATCATCCAATGACACAAACACACCTATTGGATGCACAAGATTGGTTAAAAACCCTAGTTGGACAAGAACATGCATAGGGAGGACGAAAATGACCTTAGTGATCATCCAATGACACTAATGAACTTATTGGATGCACAAGATTGGTTAAAAACCCTAATTGGACAAGAATAAGCCTAGGGAGGACGAAAATGACCTAATTGATCATCCAATGACACAAACACACCTATTGGATGCACAAGATTGGTTAAAAACCCTAATTGGACAAGAATATGCCTAGGGAGGACGAAAATGACCTAAATATTAATTCATGGACACAAACAAAGTTATTGGATGCACAAGATTGGTTAAAAACCCTAATTGGACAAGAATGAGCCTAGGGAGGACGAAAATGTCCTAAATGTTAATCCAATGACACAACTCAACTTGATGGATGCACAAGATTGGTTAAAAACCCTAATTGGACAAGAATAAGCCTAGGGAGGACGAAAATGACCTAATTGATCATCCAATGACACAAACACACCTATTGGATGCACAAGATTGGTTAAAAACCCTAATTGGACAAGAATATGCCTAGGGAGGACGAAAATGACCTAATTGATCATCCAATGACACATACACACCTATTGGATGCACAAGATTGGTTAAAAACCCTAATTGGACAAGAATATGCCTAGGGAGGACGGATATGACCTAAATGTTAATCCAATGACACAAATGAACTTATTGGATGCACAAGATTGGTTAAAAACCCTAATTGGACCAGAATAAGCCTAGGGAGGACAAAAATGACCTAATTGATCATCCAATGACACAAACACACCTATTGGATGCACAAGATTGGTTAAAAACCCTAATTGGACAAGAATATGCCTAGGGAGGACGGATATGACCTAAATGTTAATCCAATGAAACAAATGAACTTATTGGATGCACAAGATTGGTTAAAAACCCTAATTGGACAAGAATAAGCCTATGGAGGACGAAAATGACCTAATTGATCATCCAATGACACAAACACACCTATTGGATGCACAAGATTGGTTAAAAACCCTAATTGGACAAGAATATGCCTAGGGAGGACGGATATGACCTAAATGTTAATCCAATGACACAAATGAACTTATTGGATGCACAAGATTGGTTAAAAACCCTAATTGGACAAGAATATGCCTAGGGAGGACGAAAATGACCTAAATGATCATCCAATGACACAAACACTCCTATTGGATGCACAAGATTGGTTAAAAACCCTAATTGGACAAGAATATGCCTAGGGAGGACGAATATGATCTAAATGTTAATCCAATAACACAAATGAACTTATTGGATGCACATGATTGGTTAAAAACCCTAATTGGACAAGAATAAGCCTAGGGAGGACGAAAATGACCTAATTCATCATCCAATGACACAAACACACCTATTGGATGCACAAGATTGGTTAAAAACCCTAATTGGACAAGAATATGCCTAGGGAGGATGAAAATGACCTAAATATTAATTCAATGACACAAACAAAGTTATTGGATGCACAAGATTGGTTAAAAACCCTAATTGGACAAGAATAAGCCTAGGGAAGACGAAAATGACCTCATTGATCATCCAATGACACAAACACACCTATTGGATGCACAAGATTGGTTAAAAACCCTAATTGGACAAGAATATGCCTAGGGAGGACGAAAATGACCTAAATGATCATCCAATGACAGAAACATTCCTATTGGATGCACAAGATTGGTTAAAAACCCTAATTGGACAATAATATGCCTAGGGAGGACGAATATGATCTAAATGTTAATCCAATAACACAAATGAACTTATTGGATTCACAAGATTGGTTAAAAACCCTAATTGGACAAGAATAAGCCTAGGGAGAACGAAAATGACCTAATTGATCATCCAATGACACAAACACACCTATTGGATGCACAAGATTGGTTAAAAACCCTAATTGGACAAGAATATGCCTAGGGAGGACGGATATGACCTAAATGTTAATCCAATGACACAAATGAACTTATTGGATGCACAAGATTGGTTAAAAACCCTAATTGGACAAGAATAAGCCTAGGGAGGACGAAAGTCACCTAATTCATCATCCAATGACACAAACACACCTATTGGATGCACAAGATTGGTTAAAAACCCTAATTGGACAAGAATATGCCTAGGGAGGACGAAAATGACCTAAATATTAATTCAATGACACAAACAAAGTTATTGGATGCACAAGATTGGTTAAAAACCCTAATTGGACAAGAATAAGCCTAGGGAGAACGAAAATGACCTAATTGATCATCCAATGACACAAACACACCTATTGGATGCACAAGATTGGTTAAAAACCCTAATTGGACAAGAATATGCCTAGGGAGGACGAAAATGACCTAATTGATCATCCAATGACACAAACACATCTATTGGATGCACAAGATTGGTTATAAACCCTAATTGGACAAGAATATGCCTAGGGAGGACGGATATGACCTAAATGTTAATCCAATGACACAAATGAACTTATTGGATGCACAAGATTGGTTAAAAACCCTAATTGGACAAGAATAAGCCTAGGGAGAACGAAAATGACCTAAATGTTAATCCAATGACACAACTCAACTTATTCGATGCACAAGATTGGTTAAAAACCCAAATTGGACAAGAATAAGCCTAGGGAGGACGAAAATGACCTAACTGATCATCCAATGACACAAACACACCTATTGGATGCACAAGATTGGTTAAAAACCCTAATTGGACAAGAATATGCCTAGGTAGGACCAAAATGACCTAATTGATCATCCAATGACACAAACACACCTATTGGATGCACAAGATTGGTTAAAAACCCTAATTGGACAAGAATATGCCTAGGGAGGACGGATATGACCTAAATGTTAATCCAATGACACAAATGAACTTATTGGATGCACAAGATTGGTTAAAAACCCTAATTGGACAAGAATAAGCCTCGGGAGAACGAAAATGACCTAAATGTTAATCCAATGACACAACTCAACTTATTGGATGCACAAGATTGGTTAAAAACCCTAATTGGACAAGAATAAGCCTTGGGAGGACGAAAATGACCTATCTGTTCATCCAATGACACAAACACACCTATTGGATGCACAAGATTGGTTAAAAACCCTAGTTGGACAGGAACATGCCTAGGGAGGACGAAAATGACCTAATTGATCATCCAATGACACTAATGAACTTATTGGATGCACAAGATTGGTTAAAAACCCTAATTGGACAAGAATAAGCCTAGGGAGGACGAAAATGACCTAATTGATCATCCAATGACACAAACACACCTATTGGATGCACAAGATTGGTTAAAAACCCTAATTGGACAAGAATAAGCCTAGGGAGGACGAAAATGACCAAATTGATCATCCATTGCCACAAACACACCTATTGGATGC
>JBBPBR010002063.1:0-14151 GCA_037974775.1 Cicer pinnatifidum | reverse complement strand
ACACACCTATTGGATGCACAAGATTGGTTAAAAACCCTAATTGGACAAGAATATGCCTAGGGAGGACGAAAATGACCTAATTGATCATCCAATGACACAAACACACCTATTGGATGCACAAGATTGGTTAAAAACCCTAATTGGACAAGAATATGCCTAGGGAGGACGAAAATGACCTAAATATTAATTTAATGACACAAACAAACTTATTAAATGCACAAGATTGGTTAAAAACCCTAATTGGACAAGAATATGCCTAGGGAGGACGAAAATGACCTAATTGATCATCCAATGACGCAAACACACCTATTGGATGCACAAGATTGGTTAAAAACCCTAATTGGAAATGAATAAGGCTAGGGAGGACGAAAATAAGCTAATTGATCATCCAATGACACAAACACACCTATTGGATGCACAAGATTGGTCTAAAACTCTAATTGGACAAGAATATGCCTAAGGAGGACGAAAATGACTTAAATATTAATTTAATGACACAAACAAAGTTATTGGATGCACAAGATTGGTTAAAAACCCTAATTGGACAAGAATATGGCTAGGGAGGACGAAAATGACCTAAATATTAATTTAATGACACAAACAAAGTTATTGGATGCACAAGATTGGTTAAAAACCCTAATTGGACAAGAATATGCCCAGGGAGGACGAAAATGACCTAATTGATCATCCAATGACACAAACACACCTATTGGATGCACAAGATTGGTTAAAAACCCTAATTGGACAACAATATGCCTAGGGAGGACGAAAATGACCTAATTGATCATCCAATGACACAAATGAACTTATTGGATGCACAAGATTAGTTAAAAACCCTAATTGGACATGAATAAGGCTAGGGAGGACGAAAATAAGCTAATTATTCATCCAATGACACAAACACACCTATTGGATGCACAAGATTGGTCTAAAACTCTAATTGGACAAGAATATGCCTAGGGAGGACGAAAATGACCTAAATGTTAATCCAACGACACAAATGAACTTATTGGATGCACAAGATTGGTTAAAAACCCTAATTGGACAAGAATAAGCCTAGGGAGGACGTAAATGACCTAAATGTTAATCCAATGACACAACTCAACTTATTGGATGCACAAGATTGGTTAAAAACCCTAATTGGGCAAGAATAAGCCTAGGGAGGACGAAAATGACCTAATTGATCATCCAATGACACAAACACACCTATTGGATGCACAAGATTGGTTAAAAACCCTAATTGGACAAGAATAAGCCTAGGGAGGATGAAAATGACATAAATGTTAATCCAATGACACAACTCAACTTATTGGATGCACAAGATTGGATAAAAACCCTAATTGGACAAGAATATGCCTAGGGAGGACGAAAATGACCTAATTGATCATCCAATGACACAAACACACCTATTGGATGCACAAGACTGGTGAAAAACCTTAATTGGACAAGAATATGCCTAGGGAGGACGAAAATGACCTAATTGATCATCCAATGACACAAACACACCTATTGGATGCACAAGAATGGTTAAAAACCCTAATTGGACAAGAATATGCCTAGGGAGGACGAAAATGACCTAATTGATCATCCAATGACACAACACACCTATTGGATGCAAAAGATTGGTTAAAAACCATAATTGGACAAGAATATGCCTAGGGAGGACGAAAATGACCTAATTGATCATCCAATGACACAAACACACCTATTGGATGCACAAGATTGGTTAAAAACCCTAATTGGACAAGAATATGCCTAGGGAGGACGAAAATGACCTAAATATTAATTTAATGACACAAACTAAGTTATTGGATGCACAAGATTGGTTAAAAACCCTAATTGGACAAGAATAAGCCTAGGGAGGACGTAAATGACCTAATTGATCATCCAATGACAAAAACACACCTTTTGGTTGCACAAGATTGGTTAAAAACCCTAATTGGACAAGAATATGCCTAGGGAGGACGAAAATGACCTAAATATTAATTCAATGACACAAACAAACTTATCGGATGCACAAGATTGGTTAAAAACCCTAATTGGACAAGAATAAGCCTAGGGAGGACGAAAATGACCTAATTGATCATCCAATGACACAAACACACCTATTGGATGCACAAGATTGGTTAAAAACCCTAATTGGACAAGAATATGCCTAGGGAAGACGAAAATGACCTAAATGTTAATCCAATGACACAACTCAAGTTATTGGATGCACAAGATTGATTAAAAACCTTAATTGGACAAGAATAAGCCTAGGGAGGACGAAAATGACCTAATTGATCATCCAATGACACAAACACACCTATTGGATGCACAAGATTGGTTAAAAACCCTAATTGGACAAGAATATGCCTAGGGAGGACGAAAATGACCTAAATGTTATTCCAATGACACAAATGAACTTATTGGATGCACAACATTGGTTAAAAACCCTAATTGGACAAGAGTAAGCCTAGGAAGGACGAAAAATACCTAATTGATCATCCAATGACACAAACACACCTATTGGATGCACAAGATTGGTTAGAAACCCTAATTTGACAAGAATATGCCTAGGGAGGACGAAAATGACCTAAATATTAATTCAATGACACAAACAAAGTTATTGGATGCACAAGATTGATTAAAAACCCTAATTTGACAAGAATAAGTCTAGGTAGGACGAAAATGACCTTATTGATCATCCAATGACACAAACACACCTATTGGATGCACAAGATTGGTTAAAAACCCTAATTGGAAAAGAATATGCCTAGGGAGGACAAAAATGACCTAAATACTAATTCAATGACACAAACAAAGTTATTGGATGCACAAGATTGATTAAAAACCCTAATTTGACAAGAATAAGTCTAGGTAGGACGAAAATGACCTAATTGATCATCCAACGACACAAACACACCTATTGGATGCACAAGATTGGTTAAAAACCCTAATTGGACAAGAATAAGCCTAGGGACGACAAAAACGACCTAATTGATCATCCAATGACACAAACACACCTATTGGATGCACAAGATTGGTTAAAAACCCTAATTGGACAAGAATAAGCCTAGGGAGGACGAAAATGACCTAATTGATCATCCAATGACACAAACACACCTATTGGATGCACAAGATTGGTTAAAAACCCTAATTGGACAAGAATAAGCCTAGGGAGGACGAAAATGACCTAATTGATCATCCAATGACACAAACACACCTATTGGATGCACAAGATTGGTTAAAAACCCTAATTGGACAAGAATAAGCCTAGGGAGGACGAAAATGACCTAATTGATCATCCAATGACACAAGCACACCTATTGGATGCACAAGGTTGGTTAAAAACCCTAATTGGACAAGAATAAGCCTAGGGAGGACGAAAATGACCTAATTGATCATCCAATGACACAAACACACCTATTGGATGCACAAGATTGGTTAAAAACCCTAATTGGACAAGAATGTGCCTAGAGAGATCGAAAATGACCTAAATTGATCATCCAATGACACAAACACACCTATTGGATGCACAAGATTGCTTAAAAACCCTAATTGGACAAGAATATGCCTAGGGAGGACGAAAATGACCTAAATGTTAATCCAATGACACAAATGAACTTATTGGATGCACAAGATTGGTTAAAAACCCTAATTGGACAAGAATAAGCCTAGGGAGGACGAAAATGACCTAAATGTTAATCCAATGACACAACTCAACTTATTGGATGCACAAGATTGGTTAAAAACCCTAATTGGACAAGAATAAGCCTATGGAGGACGAAAATGACCTAATTGATCATCCAATGACACAAACACACCTATTGGATGCCCAAGATTGGTTAAAAACCCTAATTGGACAAGAATAAGCCTAGGGACGACGAAAATGACCTAAATGTTAATCCAACGACACAACTCAACTTATTGGATGCACAAGATTGGTTAAAAACCCTAATTGGACAAGGATAAGCCTAGGGAGGACGAAAATGACCTAATTGATCATCCAATGACACAAACACACCTATTGGATGCACAAGATTGGTTAAAAACCTTAATTGGACAAGAATAAGCCTAGGGAGGACGAAAATGACCTAATTGATCATCCAATGACACAACTCAACTTATTGAATGCACAAGATTGGTTAAAAACCCTAATTGGACAAGAATAAGCCTAGGGAGGACGAAAATGACCTAATTGATCATCCAATGACACAAACACACCTATTGGATGCACAAGATCGGTTAAAAACCCTAATTGGACAAGAATAAGCCTAGGGAGGACGAAAATGACCTAAATGTTAATCCAATGACACAAACGAACTTATTGGATGCACAAGATTGGTTAAAAACCCTAATTGGACAAGAATAAGCCTAGGGAGGACGAAAATGACCTAATTGATCATCCAATGACACAAACACACCTATTGGATGCACAAGATTGGTTAAAAACCCTAATTGGACAAGAATAAGCCTAGGGAGGACGAAAATGACCTAATTGATCATCCAATGACACAAACACACCTATTGGATGCACAAGATTGGTTAAAAACCCTAATTGGACAAGAAAAAGACTAGAGAGGACGAAAATGACCTAATTGATCATCCAATGACACAAACACACTTATTGGATGCACAAGATTGGTTTAAAACCCTAGTTGGACAAGAATATGCCTAGGGAGGACGAAAATGACCTAATTGATCATCCAATGACACAAACACACTTATTGGATGCACAAGATTGGTTAAAAACCCTAATTGGACAAGAATAAGCCTAGGGAGGACGAAAATGACCTAAATATTAATTCAATGACACAAACAAAGTTATTGGATGCACAAGATTGGTTAAAAACCCTAATTTGACAAGAATAAGTCTATGGAGGACGAAAATGACCTAATTGATCATCCAATGACACAAACACACCTATTGGAGGCACAAGATTGGTTAAAAACCCTAATTGGACAAGAATAAGCCTAGGGAGGACGAAAATGCCCTAATTAATCATCCAATGACACAAACACACCTATTGGATGCACAAGATCGGTTAAAAACCTTAATTGGACAAGAATAAGCCTAGGGAGGACGAAAATGACCTAATTGATCATTCAATGACACAAATGAACTTATTGGATGCACAAGATTTGTTAAAAACCCTAATTGGACAAGAATAAGCTTAGTGAGGACGACAATGACCTAATTGATCATCCAATGACACAAACACACCTATTGGATGCACAAGATTGGTTGAAAACCCTAATTGGACAAGAATATGCCTAGGGAGGACGAAAATGACCTAAATATTAATTCAATGACACAAACAAAGTTATTGGATGCACAAGATTGGTTAAAAATCCTAATTTGACAAGAACAAGTCTAGGGAGGACGAAAATGACCTAATTGATCATCCAATGACACAAACACACCTATTGGATGCACAAGATTGGTTAAAAACCCTAATTGGACAAGAATAAGCCTAGGGAGGACGAAAATGACCTAATTGATCATCCAATGACACAAACACACCTATTGGATGCACAAGATTGGTTAAAAACCCTAATTGGACAAGAATAAGCCTAGGGAGGACGAAAATGACCTAATTGATCATCCAATGACACAAACACACCTATTGGATGCACAAGATTGGTTAAAAACCCTAATTGGACAAGAATAAGCCTAGGGAGAATGAAAATGACCTTAATGTTAATCCAATGACACAACTCAACTTATTGGATGCACAAGATTGGTTAAAAACCCTAATTGGACAAGAATAAGCCTAGGGAGGACGAAAATGACCTAATTGATCATCCAATGACACAAACACACCTATTGGATGCACAAGATTGGTTAAAAACCCTAATTGGACAAGAATAAGCCTAGGGAGGACGAAAATGACCTAATTGATCATCCAATGACACAAACACACCTATTAGATGCACAAGATTGGTTAAAAACCCTAATTGGACAAGAATATGCCTAGGGATGACGAAAATGACCTAAATATTAATTCAATGACACAAACAAAGTTAATGGATGCACAAGATTGGTTAAAAACCTTAATTGGACAAGAATAAGCCTAGGGAGGACGTAAATGACCTAATTGATCATCCAATGTCCCAAACAAACCTATTGGATGCACAAGATTGGTTAAAAACCCTAATTGGACAAGAATAAGCCTAGGGAGGACGAAAAAGACCTAATTGATCATCCAATGACACAAACACACCTATTGGATGCACAAGATTGGTTAAAAACCCTAATTGGACAAGAATAAGCCTAGGGAGGACGAAAACGACCTAATTGATCATCTATTGCCACAAACACACCTATTGGATGCACAAGATTGGTTAAACACCTATTGGTTGCACAAGATTGGTTAAAAACCCTAATTGGACAAGAATAAGCCTAGGGAGGACGAAAATGACCTAAATGTTAATCCAATGACACAACTCAACTTATTGGATGCACAAGATTGGTTAAAAACCCTAATTGGACAAGAATAAGCCTAGGGAGGACGAAAATGACCTAATTGATCATCCAATGACACAAACACACCTATTGGATGCACAAGATTGGTTAAAAACCCTAATTGGACAAGAATATGCCTAGGGAGGACGAAAATGACCTAATTGATCATCCAATGACACAGACACACCTATTGGATGCACAAGATTGGTTAAAAACCCTAATTTGACAAGAATATGCCTAGGGATGACGAAAATGACCTAAATATTAATTCAAGGACACAAACAAAGTTATTGGATGCACAAGATTGGTTAAAAACCCTAATTGGACAAGAATAAGCCTAGGGAGGACGAAAATGACCTAAATGTTAATCCAATGACACAACTCAACTTATTGGATGCACAAGATTGGTTAAAAACCCTAATTGGACAAGAATAAGCCTAGGGAGGACGAAAATGACCTAATTGATCATCCAATGACACAAACACACCTATTGGATGCACAAGATTGGTTAAAAACCCTAATTGGACAAGAATAAGCCTAGGGAGGACGAAAATGACCTAATTGATCATCCAACGACACAAATACACCTATTGGATGCCCAAGATTGGTTAAAAACCCTAATTGGACAAGAATATGCCTAGGGAGGACGTAAATGACCTAAATATTAATTCAATGACACAAACAAAGTTATTGGATGCACAAGATTGGTTAAAAACCCTAATTGAACTAGAATAAGCCTAGGGAGGACGTAAATGACCTAATTGATCATCCAATGACACAAACACACCTATTGGATGCACAAGATTGGTTAAAAACCCTAATTGGACAAGAATAAGCCTAGGGAGGACGAAAATGACCTAATTGATCATCCAATGACACAAACACACCTATTGGATGCTCAAGATTGGTTAAAAACCCTAATTGGACAACAATAAGCCTAGGGAGGACGAAAATGACCTAATTGATCATCCAATGACACAAACACACCTATTGGATGCACAAGATTGGTTAAAAACCCTAATTGGACAAGAATATGCCTAGGGAGGACGAAAATGACCTAAATATTAATTCAATGACATAAATAAACTTGTTGGATGCACAAGATTGGTTAAAAACCCTAATTGGACAAGAATAAGCCTAGGGAGGACGAAAATGACCTAATTGATCATCCAATGACACAAACACACCTATTGGATGCACAAGATTGGTTAAAAACCCTAATTGGACAAGAATAAGCCTAGGGAGGACGAAAATGACCTAATTGATCATCCATTGACACAAACACACCTATTGAATGCACAAGATTGGTTAAAAACCCTAATTGGACAAGAATAAGCCTAGGGAGGACGAAAATGACCTAATTGATCATCCAATGACACAAACACACCTATTGGATGCACAAGATTGGTTAAAAACCCTAATTGGACAAGAATAAGCCTAGGGAGGACGAAAATGACCTAATTGATCATCCAATGACACAAACACACCTCTTGGATGCACAAGATTGGTTAAAAACCCTAGTTGGACAAGAATAAGCCTAGGGAGGACGAAAATGACCTAATTGATCATCCAATGACACAAACACACCTATTGGATGCACAAGATTGGTTAAAAACCCTAATTGGACAAGAATAAGCCTAGGGAGGCAAAAATGACCTAATTGATCATCCAATGACACAAACACACTTATTGGATGCACAAGATTGGTTAAAAACCCTAATTGAACAAGAATATGCCTAGGGAGGACGAAAATGACCTAAATGTTAATCCAATGAAACAAATGAACTTATTGGATGCACAAGATTGGTTAAAAACCCTAATTGGACAAGAATAAGCCTATGGAGGACGAAAATGACCTAATTGATCATCCAATGACACAAACACACCTATTGGATGCACAAGATTGGTTAAAAACCCTAATTGGACAAGAATATGCCTAGGGAGGACGAAAATGACCTAATTGATCATCCAATGACACAAACACACCTATTGGATGCACAAGATTGGTTAAAAACCCTAGTTGGACAAGAATATGCCTAGGGAGGACGAAAATGACCTAATTGATCATCCAATGACACAAATGAACTATTTGGCTGCACAAGATTTGTTAAAAACCCTAATTGGACAAGAATAAGCCTAGGAGGACGAAAATGACCTAATTGATCATCCAATGACACAAACACACCTATTGGATGTTGGTACCAGTAACCTCTGTTAAATGAAAATTATGCAGAAGATTACCTATTTTTAGAGATATGCGCAGCAGTTTAACAAATCGTACATTTATTAAACAAAGCATCAGAATAAGGTCCCAAAACTACAATACAAATGAATGCACAAAGTATATGGATCAAAGAATATATTGAGAGATGCACCAGTTACGTTTATTGTTCAAGATATTTATTCACTTACAATCATGCTGGAAACATTCTTTCATGTAGTATCAAAGTATGCAGAAAGATATTCAAGCATTTAATCAATATCAGACAAATACACAGTGCAGAAATTAAAAAGAGATAAGGGTAAGAAAGATTGTACGCAGTGATTTATACTGGTTCAGCCGTTGTTGAACGACCTACATCCAGTCCCAAGATCAAATCCAATCTTGGCCTTTCCAATAGAATATCTCAGAATCCGTTTACAGATGTTCTAGCTCCTCGCCTATCAATCTAAAACGATTCTTCTTATTCTATTCTTATCTCCCTGAATCCCAGAGTTTATCTCCCATAAACTCTTCCAAGATTACAGTCAAGTTTCTTCTTGATGAGACCTCTCAATCACAGAAGATAACTACCAGTTAAGACTGGATTTCTCAATGTTATTTGTTTTAAGAATTTGTTTACAGATGTATCTAATCAGAAATTACATAGAAATTTCTTCAACAGTTTTCTTCTCTAAAGTTGTTTCTCCAGCAATCTTTCTCAGTTCTTGTCGATCATGAAAGATGAATCTTCATAACTGAAAAAGTAATGTTCAATGTTATTTCACAGTGAGAAACAAAGATATCAGAAAGTTATGTGTATGTTGTTGTGTATATTTTTGTGTGTTTTGAGAAGATACTGAAAAACAGTTTATATAGTTTCAGGAAAAACAACATATGAATCGATTTATCCAATCGATTCATTAAAGTCATAATGCTGGTTAATCGATTTCCTCAATCGATTTCGCGAGTCTTGTTTTTCTTGAATCTTGAAACTGTACATACTAATCGATTTGCTCAATCGATTATTTTAAGTAGTTCTTCAAACTTTGATGACAGCATATGATTCAATCGATTTGCAGAATCGACTTGATGTGTTTTGTTCAAACAACGAGATCAAAACCATCGATGTGCTTAATCGATTTTACCATTCAGTCATCTCTGTTTATAAAACTTTTATGTCAATCGATTGTGCCAATCGATTGTGGATTTTAAGTCTGAAGTACTTTTCATCAGTTGGGTTATTCAATCGATTTACCAAGTCGATTGATACCAACTTTTATTACACAGATGTATATAAACAGATTGTAGTAATCGATTGTGTATGTTCCAGACCTGAGTTATTTTGAAACTTGTTTTAGTGAATCGATTGGCCTAATCGATTTAGTAAACAGGTTTGGCTCTGGGACATTAACAATCGATTGTTTCAATCGATGTAGACAAAAACAAGAATTAAAGAAGTGATTATTCCAATCGATTTGCCCAATCGATTGCCTGCAAAACGTGCTACTGACTTGCACATTTTAAATTCAGTAATCATGTCAATCGATTTGTCCAATCGATTTAAACAATCAGTTTAGTCTTGGTGATTCACTCAATCGATGTGCCTAATCGATTTGTGGCAAACTGGCTCTCTGACTTGTACAATTTATTTTCCAATATGTGTACCAATCGATTTGGAGAATCGATTGATAGCCCTTTTGTTTTCTTTAAGGATGTACAAATCGATTGTGCTAATCGATTGGGTAACACCAAACTTTGTAAACTTATTCAACCCTGTTATGGAATCGATTGTGCTAATCGATGTGCTCATGGATCTTCAAGATTTTGTTGATTCCTTGAGTTCCAAGCAATTGTTTCGAGTATGTAGGATTGAATTTGTTGTTCCTGAAATTTTTCTCAGTTGACAATGTTAGATGTATTTCAAATTGGATGCTTGTCAATAACATCAAAAACGAACATATGTCTAACACCAATGACACAACACACCTATTGGATGCACAAGATTGGTTAAAAACCCTAATTGGACAAGAATATGCCTAGGGAGGACGAAAATGACCTAATTGATCATCCAATGACACAAACACACCTATTGGATGCACAAGATTGGTTAAAAACCCTAATTGGACAAGAATATGCCTAGGGAGGACGAAAATGACCTAAATATTAATTTAATGACACAAACAAAGTTATTGGATGCACAAGATTGGTTAAAAACCCTAATTGGACAAGAATAAGCCTAGGGAGGACGTAAATGACCTAATTGATCATCCAATGACACAAACACACCTACTGGATGCACAAGATTGGTTAAAAACCCTAATTGGACAAGAATATGCCTAGGGAGGACGAAAATGACCTAAATATTAATTCAATGACACAAACAAACTTATCGGATGCACAAGATTGGTTAAAAACCCTAATTGGACAAGAATAAGCCTAGGGAGGACGAAAATGACCTAAATGTTAATCCAATGACACAACTCAACTTATTGGATGCACAAGATTGGTTAAAAACCCTAATTGGACAAGAATATGCCTCGGGAGGACGAAAATGACCTAAATGTTAATCCAATGACACAACTCAACTTATTGAATGCACAAGATTGGTTAAAAACCCTAATAGGACAAGAACAAGCCTAGGGAGGACGAAAATGACCTAATTGATCATCCAATGACACAAACACACCAATTGGATGCACAAGATTGGTTAAAAACCCTAATTGGACAAGAATATGCCTAGGGAGGACGAAAATGACCTAAATATTAATTCAATGACACAAACAAACTTATCGGATGCACAAGATTGGTTAAAAACCCTAATTGGACAAGAATAAGCCTAGGGAGGACGAAAATGACCTAATTGATCATCCAATGACACAAACACACCTATTGGATGCACAAGATTGGTTAAAAACCCTAATTGGACAAAGATAAGCCTAGGGAGGACGAAAATGACCTAATTGATTATCCAATGACACAAACACACCTATTGGATGCACAAGATTGGTTAAAAACCCTAATTGGACAAGAATAAGCCTAGGGAGGACGAAAATGACCTAAATGTTAATCCAATGACACAACTCAACTTACTGGATGCACAAGATTGGTTAAAAACCCTAATTGGACAAGAATAAGCCTAGGGAGGACGAAAATGAACTAATTGATCATCCAATGACACAAACACACCTATTGGATGCACAAGATTCGTTAAAAACCCTAATTGGACAAGAATATGCCTAAGGAGGACGAAAATGACCTAATTGATCATCCAATGACACAAACACACCTATTGGATGCACAAGATTGGTTAAAAACCCTAATTGGACAAGAATATGCCTAGGGAGGACGAAAATGACCTAATTGATCATCCAATGACACAAACACACCTATTGGATGCACAAGATTGGTTAAAAACCCTACCTGGACAAGAATATGTCTAGGGAGGACGAAAATGACCTAATTGATCATCCAATGACACAAATGAACTTATTGGATGCACAAGATTGGTTAAAAACCTAATTGGACAAGAATAAGCCTAGGGAGAATGAAAATGACCTAAATGTTAAGCCAATGACACAACTCAACTTATTGGATGCACAAGATTGGTTAAAAACCCTAATTGGACAAGAATAAGCCTAGGGAGGACGAAAATGACCTAATTGATCATCCAATGACACAAACACACCTATTGGATGCACAAGATTGGTTAAAAACCCTAATTGGACAAGAATATGCCTAGGGAGGACGAAAATGACCTAATTGATCATCCAATGACACAAACACACCTATTGGATGCACAAGATTGGTTAAAAACCCTAATTGGACAAGAATATGCCTAGGGAGGACGAAAATGACCTAATTGATCATCCAATGACACAAATGAACTTATTGGATGCACAAGATTAGTTAAAAACCCTAATTGGACAAGAATAAGGCTAGGGAGGACGAAAATAACCTAATTGATCATCCAATGACACAAACATACCTATTGGATGCACAAGATTGGTCTAAAACTCTAATTGGACAAGAATATGCCTAGGGAGAACGAAAATGACCTAAATGTTAATCCAATGACACAAATGAACTTATTGGATGCACAAGATTGGTTAAAAACCCTAATTGGACAAGAATAAGCCTAGGGAGGACGAAAATGACCTAAATGTTAATCCAATGACACAACTCAACTTATTGGATGCACAAGATTGGTTAAAAAGCCTAATTGGGCAAGAATAAGCATAGGGAGGAGGAAAATGACCTAATGGATCATCCAATGACACAAACACACCTATTGGATGCACAAGATTGGTTAAAAACCCTAATTGGACAAGAATAAGCCTAGGGAGAACGAAAATGACATAAATGTTAATCCAATGACACAACTCAACTTATTGGATGCACAAGATTGGTTAAAAACCCTAATTGGACAAGAATATGCCTAGGGAGGACGAAAATGACCTAATTGATCATCCAATGACACAAACACACCTATTGGATGCACAAGATTGGTTAAAAACCTTAATTGGACAAGAATATGCCTAGGGAGGACGAAAATGACCTAATTGATCATCCAATGACACAAACACACCTATTAGATGCACAAGATTGGTTAAAAACCCTAATTGGACAAGAATATGCCTACGGAGGACGGAAATGACCTAATTGATCATCCAATGACACAACACACCTATTGGACGCACAAGATTGGTTAAAAACCCTAATTGGACAAGAATATGCCTAGGGAGGACGAAAATGACCTAATTGATCATCCAATGACACAAACACACCTATTGGATGCACAAGATTGGTTAAAAACCCTAATTGGACAAGAATATGCCTAGGGAGGACGAAAATGACCTAAATATTAATTTAATGACACAAACAAAGTTATCGGATGCACAAGATTGGTTAAAAACCCTAATTGGACAAGAATAAGCCTAGGGAGGACGAAAATGACCTAATTGATCATCCAATGACACAAACACACCTATTGGATGCACAAGATTGGTTAAAAACCCTAATTGGACAAGAAACTCCTAGGGAGGACGAAAATGACCTAAATATTAATTCAATGACACAAACAAACTTATAGGATGCCCAAGATTGGTTAAAAACCCTAATTGGACAAGAATAAGCCTAGGGAGGACGAAAATGACATAAATGTTAATCCAATGACACAACTCAACTTATTGGATGCACAAGATTGGTTAAAAACCCTAATTGGACAAGAATATGCCTAGGGAGGACGAAAATGACATAATTGATCATCCAATGACACAAACACACCTATTGGATGCACAAGATTGGTTAAAAACCTTAATTGGACAAGAATATGCCTAGGGAGGACGAAAATGACCTAATTGATCATCAAATGACACAAACACACCTATTGGATGCACAAGATTGGTTAAAAACCCTAATTGGACAAGAATATGCCTAGGGAGGACGAAAATGACCTAATTGATCATCCAATGACACAACACACCTATTGGATGCACAAGAT
>JBBPBR010002062.1:0-14166 GCA_037974775.1 Cicer pinnatifidum | reverse complement strand
GTTTGTGTCATTGGATGATCAATTAGGTCATTTTCGTCCTCCCTAGGCATATTCTTATCCAATTAGGGTTTTTAACCAATCTTGTGCATCCAATAGGTGTGTTTGTGTCATTGGATGATCAATTAGGTCATTTTCGTCCTTTCTATGCTTATTCTTGTCCAATTAGGGTTTTTAACCAATCTTGTGCATCCAATAAGTTCATTTGTGTCATTGGATGATCAATTAGGTCATTTTCGTCCTCCCTAGGCATATTGTTGTCCAACTAGGGTTTTTAACCAATCTTGTGCTTACAATAGGTGTGTTTGCGTCATTGGATGATCAATTAGGTCATTTTCGTCCTCCCTAGGCTTATTCTTGTCCAATTAGGGTTTTTAACGAATCTTGTGCATCCAATAAGTTCATTTGTGTCATTGGATGATCAATTAGGTCATTTTCGTCCTCCATAGGCTTATTCTTGTCCAATTAGTGTTTTTAACCAATCTTGTGCATCCAATAGGTGTGTTTGTGTCATTGGATGATCAATTAGGTCATTTTCGTCCTTTCTATGCTTATTCTTGTCCAATTAGGGTTTTTAACCAATCTTGTGCATCCAATAAGTTCATTTGTGTCATTAGATGATCAATTAGGTCATTTTCGTCCTCCCTAGGCTTATTCTTGTCCAATTAGTGTTTTTAACCAATCTTGTGCATCCAATAGGTGTGTTTGTGTCATTGGATGATCAATTAGGTCATTTTCGTCCTCCCTAGACTTATTCTTGTCAAATTAGGGTTTTTAACCAATCTTGTGCATCCAATAACTTTGTTTGTGTCATTGAATTAATATTTAGGTCATTTTCGTCCTCCCTAGGCTTATTCTTGTCAAATTAGGGTTTTTAACCAATCTTGTGCATCCAATAGGTGTGTTTGTGTCATTGGATGATCAATTAGGTCATTTTCGTCCTCCCTAGGCTTATTCTTGTCCAGGGTTTTTAACCAATCTTGTGCATCCAATAAGTTCATTGGTGTCATTGGATTTACATTTAGGTCATTTTCGTCCTCCCTAGGCATATTCTTGTCCAATTAGGGTTTTTAACCAATCTTGTGCATCCAATAGGTGTGTTTGTGTCATTGGATGATCAATTAGGTCATTTTCGTCCTCCCTAGGCTTATTCTTGTCCAATTAGGGTTTTTAACCAATCTTGTGCATCCAATAGGTGTGTTTGTGTCATTGGATGATCAATTAGGTCATTTTCGTCCTCCCTAGGCTTATTATTGGCCAATTAGGGTTTTTAACCAATCTTGTGCATGCAATAAGTTCATTTGTGTCATTGGATGATCAATTAGGTCCTTTTCGTCCTCCTTAGGCATATTCTTGTCCATCTAGGGTTTTAAACCAATCTTGTGCATCCAATAGGTGTGTTTGTGTCATTGGATGATCAATTAGGTCATTTTCGTCCTCCCTAGGCTTATTCTTGTCCAATTAGGGTTTTTAACCAATCTTGTGCATCCAATAGGTGTGTTTGTGTCATTGGATGATCAATTAGGTCATTTTCGTCCTCCCTAGGCTTATTCTTGTCCAATTAGGGTTTTTAACCAATCTTGTGCATCCAATAAGTTCATTTGTGTCATTGGATGATCAATTAGGTCATTTTCGTCCTTCCTAGGCATAATCTTGTCCAACTAGGGTTTTAAACAAATCTTGTGCATCCAATAGGTGTGTTTGTGTCATTGGATGATCAATTAGGTCATTTTCGTCCTCCCTAGGCTTATTCTTGTCCAATTAGGGTTTTTAACCAATCTTGTGCATCCAATAGGTGTGTTTGTGTCATTGGATGATCAATTAGGTCATTTTCGTCCTCCCTAGGCTTATTCTTGTCCAATTAGGGTTTTTAACCAATCTTGTGCATCCAATAAGTTCATTTGTGTCATTGGATGATCAATTAGGTCATTTTCGTCCTTACTAGGCATATTCTTGTCCAACTAGGGTTTTAAACCAATCTTGTGCATCCAATAGGTGTGTTTGTGTCATTGGATGATCAATTAGGTCATTTTCGTCCTCCCTAGGCTTATTCTTGTCCAATTAGGGTTTTTAACCAATCTTGTGCATCCAATAGGTGTGTTTGTGTCATTGGATGATCAATTAGGTCATTTTCGTCCTCCCTAGGCTTATTCTTGTCCAATTAGGGTTTTTAACCAATCTTGTGCATCCAATAGGTGTGTTTGTGTCATTGGATGATCAATTAGGTCATTTTCTTCCTCCCTAGGCTTATTCTTGTCCAATTAAGGTTTTTAACCAATCTTGTGCATCCAATAACTTTGATTGTGTCATTGAATTAATATTTAGGTCATTTTCGTCCTCCCTAGGCATATTCTTGTCCAATTAGGGTTTTTAACCAATCTTGTGCATCCAATAGGTGTGTTTGTGTCATTGGATGATCAATTAGGTCATTTTCGTCCTCCCTAGGCTTATTGTTGTCCAATTAGGGTTTTTAACCAATCTTGTGCATCCAATAGGTGAGTTTGTGTCATTGGATGATCAATTAGGTCATTTTCGTCCTCCCTAGGCTTATTCTTGCCCAATTAGGGTTTTTAACCAATCTTGTGCATCCAATAAGTTCATTTGTGTCATTGGATTAACATTTAGGTCATTTTCGTCCTCCCTTGGCATATTCTTGTCCAATTAGGGTTTTTAACCAATCTTGTGCATCCAATAACTTTGTTTGTGTCATTGAATTAATATTTAGGTCATTTTCGTCCTCCCTAGGCATATTCTTGTCCAATTAGGGTTTTTAACCAATCTTGTGCATCCAATAGGTGTGTGTGTGTCATTGGATGATCAATTAGGTCATTTTCGTCCTCCCTAGGCATATTCTTGTCCAATTAGGGTTTTTAACCAATCTTGTGCATCCAATAGGTGTGTTTGTGTCATTGGATGATCAATTAGGTCATTTTCGTCCTCCCTAGGCTTATTCTTGTCCAATTAGGGTTTTTAACCAATCTTGTGCATCCAATAGGTGTGTTTGTGTCATTGGATGATCAATTAGGTCATTTTCGTCCTCCCTAAGCTTATTCTTGTCCAATTAGGGTTTTTAACTAATCTTGGGCATCCAATAAGTTCATTTGTGTCAATGGATTAACATTAAGGTCATTTTCGTCCTCCCTAGGCTTATTCTTGTCCAATTAGGGTTTTTAACCAATCTTGTGCATCCAATAAGTTCATTTGTGTCATTGGATTAACATTTAGGTCATTTTCGTCCTCCCTAGGCATATTCTTGTCCAATTAGGGTTTTTAACCAATCTTAAGCTTCCAATAGGTGTGTTTGTGTCATTGGATGATCAATTAGGTCATTTTCGTCCTCCCTAGGCTTATTCTTGTCCAATTAGGGTTTTTAACCAATCTTGTGCATCCAATAAGTTCATTTGTGTCATTGGATGATCAATTAGGTCATTTTCGTCCTCCCTAGGCATATTCTTGTCCAACTAGGGTTTTAAACCAATCTTGTGCATTCAATAGGTGAGTTTGTTTCATTGGATGATCAATTAGGTCATTTTCGTCCTCCCTAGTCTTATTCTTGTCCAATTTGGGTTTTTAACCAATCTTGTGCATCCAATAGGTGTGTTTGTGTCATTCGATGATCAATTAGGTCATTTTCGTCCTCCCTAGGCATGTTCTTGTCCAATTAGGGTTTTTAACCAATCTTGTGCATCCAATAGGTGTGTTTGTGTCATTGGATGATCAATTAGGTCATTTTCGTCCTCCCTAGGCTTATTCTTGTCCAATTAGGGTTTTTAACCAATCTTGTGCATCCAATAAGTTCATTTGTGTCATTGGATGATCAATTAGGTCATTTTCGTCCTCCCTAGGCATATTCTTGTGCAACTAGGGTTTTAAACCAATCTGTTGCATCCAATAGGTTTGTTTGTGTCATTGGATGATCAATTAGGTCATTTTCGTCCTCCCTATGCTTATTCTTGTCCAATTAGCGTTTTTAACCAATCTTGTGAATCCAATAGGTGTGTTTGTGTCATTGGATAATCAATTTGGTCATTTTCGTCCTCCCTAGGCTTATTCTTTTCCAATTAGGGTTTTTAACCAATCTTGTGCATCCAATAGGTGTGTTTGTGTCATTGGATGATCAATTAGGTCATTTTCGTCCTCCCTAGGCTTATTCTTGTCCAATTAGGGTTTTTAACCAATCTTGTGCATCGAATAACTTTGTTTATGTCATTGAATTAATATTTAGGTCATTTTCGTCCTCCTAAGGCATATTCTAGTCCAATTAGGGTTTTTAACCAATCTTGTGCATCCAATAGGTGTGTTTGTGTCATTGGATGATCAATTAGGTCATTTTCGTCCTCCCTAGGCTTATTCTTGTCCAATTAGGGTTTTTAACCAATCTTGTGCATCCAATAAGTTCATTTGTGTCATTGGATTAACATTTAGGTCTTTTTCGTTCTCCCTAGGCATATTGTTGTCCAATTAGGGTTTTTAATCAATCTTGTGCATCCAATAGGTGTGTTTGTGTCATTGGATGATCAATTAGGTCATTTTCGTCCTCCCTAGGCTTATTCTTGTCCAATTAGGGTTTTTAACCAATCTTGTGCATCCAATAGGTGTGTTTGTGTGATTGGATGATCAATTAGGTTATTTTCAACCTCCCTAGGCTTATTCTTGTCCAATTAGGGTTTTTAACCAATCTTGTGCATCCAATAAGTTCATTTGTGTCATTGGATGATCAATTAGGTCATTTTCGTCCTCCCTAGGCATATTCTTGTCCAACTAGGGTTTTAAACCAATCTTGTGCATCCAATAGGTGTGTTTGTGTCATTGGATGATCAATTAGGTCATTTTCGTCCTCCCTAGGCTTATTCTTGTCCAATTAGGGTTTTTAACCAATCTTGTGCATCCAATAGGTGTGTTTGTGTCATTGGATGATCAATTAGGTCATTTTCGTCCTTCCTACGCATATTCTTGTCCAATTAGGGTTTTTAACCAGTCTTGTGCATCCAATAGGTGTGTTTGTGTCTTTGGATGATCAATTAGGTCATTTTCGTCCTCCCAAGGCTTATTCTTGTCCAATTAGGGTTTTTAACCAATCTTGTGCATCCAATAACTTTGTTTATGTCATTGAATTAATATTTAGGTCATTTTCCTCCTCCCAAGGCATATTCTTGTCCAATTAGGATTTTTAACCAATCTTGTGCATCCAATAGGTGTGTTTGTGTCATTGGATGATCAATTAGGTCATTTTCGTCCTCCCTAGGCTTATTCTTGTCCAATTAGGGTTTTTAACCAATCTTGTGCATCCAATAAGTTCATTTGTGTCATTGGATGATCAATTAGGTCATTTTCGTCCTCCCTAGGCATATTCTTGTATAACTAGGGTTTTTAACCAATCTTGTGCATTCAATAGGTGTGTTTGTGTCATTGGATGATCAATTAGGTCATTTTCGTCCTCCCTAGGCTTATTCTTGTCCAATTAGGGTTTTTAACCAATCTTGTGCATCCAATAGGTGTGTTTGTGTCATTGGATGATCAATTAGGTCATTTTCGTCCTCCCTAGGCTTATTCTTGTCCAATTAGGGTTTTTAACCAATCTTGTGCATCCAATAGGTGTGTTTGTGTCGTTGGATGATCAATTAGGTCATTTTCATCCTACCTAGACTTATTCTTGTCAAATTAGGGTTTTTAATCAATCTTGTGCATCCAATAACTTTGTTTGTGTCATTGAATTAATATTTAGGTCATTTTCGTCCTCCCTAGGCATATTCTTGTCCAATAAGGGTCTTTAACCAATCTTGTGCATCCAATAGGTGTGTTTGTGTCATTGGATGATCAATTAGGTTATTTTGGTCCTTCCTAGGCTTACTCTTGTCCAATTAGGGTTTTTAACCAATGTTGTGCATCCAATAAGTTCATTTGTGTCATTGGATTAACATTTAGGTCATTTTCGTCCTCCCTAGGCATATTCTTGTCCAATTAGGGTTTTTAACCAATCTTGTGCATCCAATAACTTTGTTTGTGTCATTGAATTAATATTTAGGTCATTTTCGTCCTCCCTAGGCATATTCTTTTCCAATTAGGGTTTTTAACCAATCTTGTGCATCCAATAGGTGTGTTTGTGTCATTGGATGATCAATTAGGTCATTTTCGTCCTCCCTAGGCATATTCTTGTCCAATTAGGGTTTTTAACCAATCTTGTGCATCCAATAGGTGTGTTTGTGTCATTGGATGATCAATTAGGTCATTTTCGTCCTCCCTAGGCATATTCTTATCCAATTAGGGTTTTTAACCAATCTTGTGCATCCAATAGGTATGTTCGTGTAATTGGATGATCAATTAGGTCATTTTCGTCCTTTCTATGCTTATTCTTGTCCAATTAGGGTTTTTTACCAATCTTGTGCATCCAATAAGTTCATTTGTGTCATTGGATGATCAATTAGGTCATTTTTGTCCTCCCTAGGCATATTCTTGTCCAACTACGGTTTTTAACCAATCTTGTGCTTCCAATAGGTGTGTTTGTGTCATTGGATGATCAATTAGGTCATTTTCGTCCTCCCTAGGCATATTCTTGTCCAATTAGGGTTTTTAACCAATCTTGTGCATCCAATAGGTGTGTTTGTGTCATTGGATGATCAATTAGGTCATTTTCGTCCTCCCTAGGCATATTCTTATCCAATTAGGGTTTTTAACCAATCTTGTGCATCCAATAGGTGTGTTTGTGTAATTGGATGATCAATTAGGTCATTTTCGTCCTTTCTATGCTTATTCTTGTCCAATTAGGGTTTTTTACCAATCTTGTGCATCCAATAAGTTCATTTGTTTCATTGGATGATCAATTAGGTCATTTTTGTCCTCCCTAGGCATATTCTTGTCCAACTACGGTTTCTAACCAATCTTGTGCTTCCAATAGGTGTGTTTGTGTCATTGGATGATCAATTAGTTCATTTTCGTCCTCCCTAGGCTTATTCTTGTCCAATTAGGGTTTTTAACAAATCTTGTGCATCCAATAAGTTCATTTGTGTCATTGGATGATCAATTAGGTCATTTTCGTGCTCCCTAGGCTTATTCTTTTCCAATTAGGGTTTTTAACCAATCTTGTGTATCCAATTGGTGTGTTTGTGTCATTGGATGATCAATTAGGTCATTTTCGTCCTCCCTGGGCTTATTCTTGTCCAATTAGGGTTTTTAACCAATCTTGTGCATCCAATAGGTGTGTTTGTGTCATTGGATGATCAATTAGGTCATTTTCGTCCTCCCTAGACTTATTCTTGTCCAATTAGGGTTTTTAACCAATCTTGTGCATCCAATAACTTTGTTTGTGTCATTGAATTAATAATTAGGTCATTTTCGTCCTCCCTAGGCATATTCTTGTCCAATTAGGGTTTTTAACCAATCTTGTGCATCCAATAGGTGTGTTTGTGTCATTGGATGATCAATTAAGTTATTTTCGTCCTTCCTAGGCTTATTCTTGTCCAATTAGGGTTTTTAACAAATCTTGTGCATCCAATAAGTTCATTTGTGTCGTTGGATGATCAATTAGGTTATTTTCGTCCTCCCTATGCATATTCTTGTCCAACTTGGGTTTTTAACCAATCTTGTGCATCCAATAGGTGTGTTTGTGTCATTGGATGATCAATTAGGTCATTTTCGTCCTCCCTAGGCTTATTCTTGTCCAATTAGGGTTTTTAACCAATCTTGTGCATCCAATAACTTTGTTTGTGTCATTGAATTAATATTTAGGTCATTTGCGTCCTCCCTAGGATTATTCTTGTCCAATTAGGGTTTTTAACCAATCTTGTGCATCCAATAGGTGTGTTTGTGTCATTGGATGATCAATTAAGTTATTTTCGTCCTTCCTAGGCTTATTCTTGTCCAATTAGGGTTTTTAACAAATCTTGTGCATCCAATAAGTTCATTTGTGTCATTGGATGATCAATTAGGTTATTTTCGTCCTCCCTAGGCATATTCTTGTCCAACTTGGGTTTTTAACCAATCTTGTGCATCCAATAGGTGTGTTTGTGTCATTGGATGATCAATTAGGTCATTTTCGTCCTCCCTAGGCTTATTCTTGTCCAATTAAGGTTTTTAACCAATCTTGTGCATCCAATAAGTTCATTTGTGTTATTGGATGATCAATTAGGTCATTTTCGTCCTCCCTAGGCATATTCTTGTCCAACTAGGGTTTTTAACCAATCTTGTGCATCCAATAGGTGTGTTTGTGTCATTGGATGATCAATTAGGTCATTTTCGTCCTCCCTAGGCTTATTCTTGTCCAATTAGGGTTTTTAACCAATCTTGTGCATCCAATAGGTGTGTTTGTGTCATTGGATGATCAATTAGGTCATTTTCGTCCTCCCTAGGCTTATTCTTGTCCAATTAGAGTTTTTATCCAATCTTGTGCATCCAACAAGTTTGTTTATGTCATTGAATTAATATTTAGGTCATTTTCGTCCTCCCTAGGCATATTCTTTTCCAATTAGGGTTTTTAACCAATCTTGTGCATCCAATAGGTGTGTTTGTGTCATTGGATGATCAATTAGGTCATTTTCGTCCTCCCTAGGCTTATTCTTGTCCAAGTAGGGTTTTTAACCAATCTTGTGCATCCAATAGGTGTGTTTGTGTCATTGGATGATCAATTAGGTCATTTTCGTCCTCCCTAGGCTTATTCTTGTCCAATTAGGGTTTTTAACCAATCTTGTGCATCCAACAAGTTAGTTTATGTCATTGAATTAATATTTAGGTCATTTTCGTCCTCCCTAGGCATATTCTTGTCCAATTAGGGTTTTTAACCAATCTTGTGCATCCAATAGGTGTGTTTGTGTCATTGGATGATCAATTAGGTCATTTTCGTCCTCCCTAGGCATATTCTTGTCCAATTAGGGTTTTTAACCAATCTTGTGCATCCAATAGGTGTGTTTGTGGCAATGGATGATCAATTAGGTCATTTTCGTCCTCCCTAGGCTTATTCTTGTCCAATTATGGTTTTTAACCAATCTTGTGCATCCAGTAGGTGTGTTTGTGTCATTGGATGATCAATTAGGTCATTTTCGTCCTCCCTAGGCTTATTCTTGTCCAATTAGGGTTTTTAACCAATCTTGTGCATCCAATAGGTGTGTTTGTGTCATTGGATGATCAATTAGGTCATTTTCGTCCTCCCTAGGCTTATTCTTGTCCAATTAGGGTTTTTAGCCAATCTTGTGCATCCAATAACTTTGATTGTGTCATTGAATTAATATTTAGGTCATTTTCGTCCTCCCTAGGCATATTCTTGTCCAATTAGGGTTTTTAACCAATCTTGTGCATCGAATAGGTGTGTTTGTGTCATTGGATGATCAATTAGGTCATTTTCGTCCTCCCTAGGCATATTCTTGTCCAATTAGGGTTTTTAACCAATCTTGTGCAACCAATAGGTGTGTTTGTGGCAATGGATGATCAATTAGGTCATTTTCGTCCTCCCTAGGCTTATTCTTGTCCAATTAGGGTTTTTAACCAATCTTGTGCATCCAATAGGTGTGTTTGTGTCATTGGATGATCAATTAGGTCATTTTCGTCCTCCCTAGGCTTATTTTTGTCCATTTAGGGTTTTTAACTAATCTTGTGCATCCAATAGGTGTGTTTGTGTCATTGGATGATCAATTAGGTCATTTTCGTCCTCCCTAGGCTTATTCTTGTCCAATTAGGGTTTTTAACCAATCTTGTGCATCCAATAAGTTCATTTGTGTCATTGGATGATCAATTAGGTCTTTTTCGTCCTCCCTAGACTTATTCTTGTCCAATTAGCGTTTTTAACCAATCTTGTGCATCCAATAACTTTGTTTGTGTCATTGAATTAATATTTAGGTCATTTTCGTCCTCCCTAGGCATATTCTTGTCCAATTAGGGTTTTTAACCAATCTTGTGCATCCAATAGGTGTGTTTGTGTCATTGGATGATCAATTAGGTCATTTTCGTCCTCCCTAGGCTTATTCTTGTCCAATTAGGGTTTTTAACCAATCTTGTGCATCCAATAGGTGTGTTTGTGTCATTGGATGATCAATTAGGTCATTTTCGTCCTCCCTAGGCATATTCTTGTCCAATTAGGGTTTTTAACGAATCTTGTGCATCCAATAGGTGTGTTTTGTCATTGGATGATCAATTAGGTCATTTTCGTCCTCCCTAGGCATATTCTTGTCCAATTAGGGTTTTTAACGAATCTTGTGCATCCAATAGGTGTGTTTGTGTCATTGGATGATCAATTAGGTCATTTTCGTCCTCCCTAGGCTTATTCTTGTCCAATTAGGGTTTTTAACCAATCTTGTGCATCCAATAGGTGTGTTTGTGTCATTGGATGATCAATTAGGTCATTTTCGTCCTCCCTAGGCTTATTCTTGTCCAATTAGGATTTTTAAACAATCTTGTGCATCCAATAGGTGTGTTTGTGTCATTGGATGATCAATTAGGTCATTTTCGTCCTCCCTAGGCTTATTCTTGTCCAATTAGGGTTTTTAACCAATCTTGTGCATCCAATAAGTTGAGTTGTGTCATTGAATTAATACTTAGGTCATTTTCGTCCTCCCTAGGCATATTCTTGTCCAATTAGGGTTTTTAACCAATCTTGTGCATCCAATAGGTGTGTTTGTGTCATTGGATGATCAATTAGGTCATTTTCGTCCTCCCTAGGCTTATTCTTGTCCAATTAGGGTTTTTAACCAATCTTGTGCATCCAATAGGTGTGTTTGTGTCATTGGATGATCAATTAGGTCATTTTCGTCCTCCCTAGGCTTATTCTTGTCCAATTAGGGTTTTTAACCAATCTTTTGCATCCAATAGGTGTGTTTGTGTCATTGGATGACCAATTAGGTCATTTTCGTCCTCCCAAGGCATATTCTTGTCCAATTAGGGTTTTTAACCAATCTTGTGCATCCCATAGGTGTGTTTGTGGCAATGGATGATCAATTAGGTCATTTTCGTCCTCCCTAGGCTTATTCTTGTCCAATTAGGGTTTTTAACCAATCTTGTGCATCCAATAGGTGTGTTTGTGTCATTGGATGATCAATTAGGTCATTTTCGTCCTCCCTAGGCTTATTCTTGTCCAATTAGGGTTTTTAACCAATCTTGTGCATCCAATAGGTGTGTTTGTGTCATTGGATGATCAATTAGGTCATTTATCGTCCTCCCTAGGCTTATTCTTGTCCAATTAGGGTTTTTAACCAATCTTGTGCATCCAATAGGTTGAGTTGTGTCATTGGATTAACATTTAGGTCATTTTCGTCCTCCCTAGGCATATTCTTGTCCAATTAGGGTTTTTAACCAATCTTGTGCATCCAATAGGTGTGTTTGTGTCATTGGATGATCAATTAGGTCATTTTCGTCCTCCCTAGGCTTATTCTTGTCCAATTAGGGTTTTTAACCAATCTTGTGCATCCAATAGGTGTGTTTGTGTCATTGGATGATCAATTAGGTCATTTTCGTCCTCCCTAGGCTTATTCTTGTCCAATTAGGGTTTTTAACCATTCTTGTGCATCCAATAGGTGTGTTTGTGTCATTGGATGATCAATTAGGTCATTGTTGTCCTCCCTAGGCTTATTCTTGTCCAATTAGGGTTTTTAACCAATCTTGTGCATCCAATAGGTGTGTTTGTGTCATTGGATGATCAATTAGGTCATTTTCGTCCTCCCTAGGCTTATTCTTGTCCAATTAGGGTTTTTAACCAATCTTGTGCATCCAATAGGTGTGTTTGTGTCATTGGATGATCAATTAGGTCATTTTCGTCCTCCCTAGGCGTATGCTTGTCCAATTAGGGTTTTTAACCAATCTTGTGCATCCAATAGGTGTGTTTGTGTCATTGGATGATCAATTAGGTCATTTTCGTCCTCCCTAGGCTTATTCTTGTCCAATTAGGGTTTTTAACCAATCTTGTGCATCCCATAAGTTGAGTTGTTTCATTGAATTAACATTTAGGTCATTTTCGTCCTCCCTATGCTTATTCTTCTCCAATTAAGGTTTTTAACAAATCTTGTGCGTCCAATAAGTTCATTTGTGTCATTCGATTAACATTTAGGTCATTTTCGACGTCCTCCCTAGGCATATTCTTGCCCAATTAGGGTTTTTAACCAATCTTGTGTATCCAATAGGTGTGTTTGTGTCATTGGATGATCAATTAGGTCATTTTCGTCCTCCCTAGGCTTATTCTTGTCCAATTAGGGTTTTTAACCAATCTTGTGCATCCAATAGGTGTGTTTGTGTCATTGGATGATCAATTAGGTCATTTTCGTCCTCCCTAGGCTTATTCTTGTCCAATTAGGGTTTTTAACCAATCTTGTGCATCCAATAAGTTGAGTTGTGTCATTGGATTAACATTAAGGTCATTTTCATTCTCCCTAGGCTTATTCTTGTCCAATTAGGGTTTTTAACCAATCTTGTGCATCCAATAGGTGTGTTTGTGTCATTGGATGATCAATTAGGTCATTTTCGTCCTCCCTAGGCTTATTCTTGTCCAATTAGGGTTTTTAACCAATCTTGTGCATCCAATAGGTGTGTTTGTGTCATTGGATGATCAATTAGGTCATTTTCGTCCTCCCTAGGCTTATTCTTGTCCAATTAGGGTTTTTAACCAATCTTGTGCATCCAATAGGTGTGTTTGTGTCATTGGATGATCAATTAGGTCATTTTCGTCCTCCCTAGGCTTATTCTTGTCCAATTAGGGTTTTTAACCAATCTTGTGCATCCAATAGGTGTGTTTGTGTCATTGGATGATCAATTAGGTCATTTTCGTCCTTTCTATGCTTATTTTTGTCCAATTAGGGTTTTTAAGCAATCTTGTGCATCCAATAAGTTCATTTGTGTCATTGGATGATCAATTAGGTCATTTTCGTCCTCCCTAGGCATATTCTTGTCCAACTAGGGTTTCTAACCAATCTTGTGCTTCCAATAGATGTGTTTGTGTCATTGGATGATCAATTAGGTCATTTTCGTCCTCCCTAGGCTTATTCTTGTCCAATTAGGGTTTTTAACCAATCTTGTGCATCCAATAGGTGTGTTTGTGTCATTGGATGATCAATTAGGTCATTTTCGTCCTCCCTAGGCTTATTCTTGTCCAATTAGGGTTTTTAACCAATCTTGTGCATCCAATAGGTGTGTTTGTGTCATTGGATGATCAATTAGGTCATTTTCGTCCTCCCTAGGCTTATTCTTGTCCAATTAGGGTTTTTAATTAATCTTGTGCATCCAATAGGTGTGTTTGTGTCATTGGATGATCAATTAGGTCATTTTTGTCCTCCCTAGGCTTATTCTTGTCCAATTAGGGTTTTTAACCAATCTTGTGCATCCAATAGGTGTGTTTGTGTCATTGGATGATCAATTAGGTCATTTTCGTCCTCCCTAGACTTATTCTTGTCAAATTAGGGTTTTTAACCAATCTTGTGCATCCAATAACTTTGTTTGTGTCATTGAATTAATATTTAGGTCATTTTCGTCCTCCCTAGGCATATTCTTGTCCAATTAGGAACCAATCTTGTGCATCCAATAGGTGTGTTTGTGTCATTGGATGATCAATTAGGTCATTTTCGTCCTTTCAATGCTTATTCTTGTCCAATTAGGGTTTTTTACCAATCTTGTGCATCCAATAAGTTCATTTGTGTCATTGGATGATCAATTAGGTCATTTTTGTCCTCCCTAGGCATATTCTTGTCCAACTACGGTTTCTAACCAATCTTGTGCTTCCAATAGGTGTGTTTGTGTCATTGGATGATCAATAAGGTCATTTTCGTCCTCTCTAGGCTTATTCTTGTCCAATTAGGGTTTTTAACAAATCTTGTGCATCCAATAAGTTCATTTGTGTCATTGGATGATCAATTAGGTCATTTTCGTCCTCCCTAGGCTTATTCTTTTCCAATTAGGGTTTTTAACCAATCTTGTGTATCCAATTGGTGTGTTTGTGTCATTGGATGATCAATTAGGTCATTTTCGTCCTCCCTAGGCTTATTCTTGTCCAATTAGGGTTTTTAACCAATCTTGTGCATCCAATAGGTGTGTTTGTGTCATTGGATGATCAATTAGGTCATTTTCGTCCTCCCTAGACTTATTCTTGTCAAATTAGGGTTTTTAACCAATCTTGTGCATCCAATAACTTTGTTTGTGTCATTGAATTAATAATTAGGTCATTTTCGTCCTCCCTAGGCATATTCTTGTCCAATTAGGGTTTTT